>JARHVA010001342.1:1470000-1615000 GCA_037957365.1 Torreya grandis | reverse complement strand
GATTAAATCAAAATTACAACATTATCACCAGTGTTGGTGTCATAAATCACTGTCTCACCACCTACTTATCCACTGAGCATGGTCTCCCCATACACTCGTAAATCAAGCACCTCCTCCATAGGTCACATCCACACCAATTAAAATCTATGAATAACCACTTGAACACATCATGATCCTCTCCTCAGAGGTACCTATATGGACTAGCTATGTCCTAGAGAGATTATTGGGTCCTCTTATACTACAACCCTTTGACTACCTTCATCTACAGTGTGGTTAGGGTGGTCATTAATTTAATTATTACTATAGTTCCTATTGTGGTGCTTATTATGGGCCTATATCCACATCCAAGTCATCTCCCCATTCTGTTCTCACTACTACCTATTATCATTCTCAACCAATCCATGGTCTAACATGGTGTAGCCTAATAAAAGGTATCTCCACTAGTACTCCTCCTCCTCTCCCCCTCAAATCTCTAGCATGTTATTACCAATAAGTAGGCATTACTAGAGGTTCCATTAAGTGTTAGATTCCAAAAAACCCTAGAAATCATGCTACTAGATATGGCTCTACCCATGAGGTTTAGTGTCATGTGATCTACACTCATCCTAGCCTTATCATAATAGTCGACCAACTAGGCCATATAGTAATGATGTGCATGTAGGTATACCACAGATCTCCCTTCATATGATAGTGAATAACATTGGAAGATGGGGCATGGCTTGAGCTACATAGTCCTACCTCCATCTCACAACTTGAGGTAACCTATCATCAACCACATGGGGTAACCCAATTAGTCGATATATGGGGAACCTCTCATATGTCTAGGCACTCAGTAAAATAATAGGCCCCATGATATTCTACCCTATATACAACATTCCATACACATCATGCATGAGTTAGACCCATTTGAAAACCCCAAAATTATAGAGTGTTCCCTAATCTAATATAGATTGACACAAGGCTATCACATATAGTGACACCTTGTTGTCTAACATGTGACATAGCACTCATGCTATCATAAGTCCTATCATGACCTTATGGATATCTAAAATATTCACAATATAGACATAAAAAACTCATTCTTAATCTAGGGTATATATTATCTAAGCACATCACCCACTAGGCTAGTGCTCACCTCTCCTCCATATCATCTAGTGTGCTAGTGATCATCGACATCCCTCTTATCAGTAGTCTTAAAAATGTGTGTACATCCTCTAGTGTGATACCCACCTCAATGGCATCCCCATCCACCACCCATAAAAAAAGTTGGTTAATTATTCCCATGCTCTAAGAAACATGATGATGAGATCAACACTAATCAATATTTGCCTCATCTCCATGATGCCTTTGAAGCTTATTATGACCAGTCATGCTCTATCCATGTCAATTAATTGATCTAGTAGATCTAGAAGCCATGATGCATCTATCAAATGGAAATACCTCTAGTGTCTCTATGAAATATCAAATAAAAAAGGATCTATAATATCTCCATGTCATAAATGATAAAAATACATTCTTAAAAATTCACACATTAACTACTTAATTAGCTGGTTTGATTTAATTTCTCATGTTCCTAAGTTTCCTATAGAATTGGCCAATTTAATACTAAATTGGCCATGTATTTATTTGTGATATTAAATTGGTCATTACCATTTACAAATATATCATCTCATTTGATAATATGTTGGCCATATTCTTGCTTCAACATACTAAATCATCCCTATCATACATAGTTAGCCTCATTTTTAAGACTATATCGACCCTAAAACTAAGTCAGCCCTATCATATGCCATTGGTCTTATCCTCCCTACCTACTAAGTTAGCCTATTGCTACACATTTAGCCACCCATTATAATACTAAATCATCCCACTAATACATATTCAACCCTTTATTTTTGGCTTACTTTATGAACTAAGTCAACCAAGTCGACTATATTCTTCTACATCAATGACTTTTTGACCATTTACCATAAATGCATTAGGCATTTATTGGTCTAACTTCTTCCTACCCAATATCTTATTCTACCCCTAGTTTACCTAAAATATCATAGGGTTCATTTAGGTGCTTATATTTTTCTTATCAATAAATTTTATATACCTAAGCTCAATTTCAAATAAAAATATTAAAAAATTTGAAATTCATAATTGCTTACTTGTGTTGCAATCATTATGGTTGCTATGAATCCTCCCCATTTCAACTATCAACTCCTCACCATGATGGCTCTCTAGACTCAAACTAGGTCTTTTAGACCTTTATTTTATTATAATAGTAAAAATAACAAATGAATTCTTTTTCACCCTATTTATATTTACTATTCAAAATTATTTATCTTTCAAATATTTACTACCAAATTCTATCTTTTGACTATATCTTTAGTTATACTATCTCTTTTTCTAAACCATAAAATATTATCGAATCCTAACATCATAGAGAATATTTTCACCTATTACATGTATATGTTGTAAAAAATTCATTTTTTGCTCTTGTTTACTAATTTCTACAGGTTCACCTAACGTTCTCCATAATGGACACCTTCACATTTCTTGAATCTCCTTCTTTATCTATAATTCTAAGGTAAGTAAATTTATGTTTTTTCAATTTTATCCTTTCATTTATCTTAATTGTCTCTTTACTACAATATATTTAGCTTCAATATTGTGTGTTGTTATGTTCTTTTCTCAAAGCACCATCCCATGTTGCACCTAAGTGACACATGATGAGATTTTAATGGGGCATATGTGTATATATAATATTTTTAACCTTTATTAATTACTAATGCTTTCTCTCTTGTAAGAACCTATTGAGTCTTAATCTCTCTAAGTGCACACTTTAAGGGGTGCATCAGGAAAGGGGTGGATATACCATTAGTGCTTCACAAGATTGTTGTCCCTTTATTACCACTTGTTATCTACACAAACATCTCCTAAAAACAATCTCATAATATTGTCTTCCTCTTTTGCACACTCCTCTATTAGTTTTCCACCTTCATTAAACTCCTTTTTAATAGTTTACAATACACAGTCAACCCCATCAACTTTGTACTCTAATTGTAAAAAACTCATTTAGGGTCTAAGTCCACCTTTAGCGAACCTAGACCAAGACCTAATTTGATCTATAAACAATGATATAGATTTTATTGGGCTGACCTTATTTTTTGAACTTTAATAAAGGTTTAGGGTTAGATTCAACTATATATACACATTCATATCATCATTTACAGAGGAAGAGAGAAGCAGAGATATATATTATACATCTACTTATCCACCATTCTACTTAAGGATCATAGCTTAGGGTTTAAATAATTTCTTTAGAGATATTGATCTTGTCTTGTAGACAAGTCTTTTGGATGCATAGATAGGTTATGTATCTTAGAGATAAATTATCCTTGTTATCCTTACATACCACAATAACCTCTTACGATACACCTTGGCCAAGAGAGAGATTGAGGCTCAATGGGTTTTCATTCAAAGGTAATTATTCCTAACTTTGTTCCTCCTTTATAAGATTAGATATATTAGAATTTTTACTTCTCTCTCATGCATTAGGGTTTTTTATACATTGACGTGAGTATATATCTCCTATGCATGTTAAATTTTTATGTTTATTACCTCCACTTTGTGTCACAAGATTTGGTGAGCACTAGATTAGACTTTACTTGTTATTTACTTTTGTGAATATGAAAACATAGGACCTAATTAGAGTTATTGCATAGTTTTACTTGACTAGAGGCTTTGGAACTCTCCCTAGTGATCTCTTATCTAGGTCTAGCATATCCTTCTTGGTCATGACCCCGAATATCTAATGTATCAAAAATAAGAAGTGTAAGTAGGATTTATCTTATTTGAGATAGCATCAATTTATAGATCATTTACATTCCCATTTATATAAAGTGACCACCTAAATGATTCTAGGTTTTAATTCACCTTTGATCTAGTGTATTTAGATCTAGGTTATGAACTATCACTCCTTATGAATTTTCAAAACCCTAGTTTTCCATCTTCATAATGACCTTAGGGAAAATGGGTTAGTGGGCACATAATGTCAAATTAACCCTAAATACCCCTCTATCAATGAACATTTCCTACATATATAATACTAAAATGAGGGACTAATACTAATTTAGTTCTCTCCTACATGTTGGCTTGTGTGTGAATCATAAAATATGTGCAAATCAAGTAAAATAGTTACCTAGATTATAACTTGAAAAATACAGTTTTTGGTTTTATCCTTTAGTATGCTAGGCATGTGTATGTTTTGTCCCTATGACTACTATGAAAATAGGGAAGCTTCACTTTATCAAATGATTGATTGAGTGATTTTATAAGTTACCTTAGGTATTTTTGAGTGTATGTTAGGTGCAGATTGAATGAGGGTTGATCCTATATTTATATCAATCCCTTTGAAGAAGTATATCATGTTAAAACATTTAAACCAACCATAGGATACATTTCAATTAAAAAATTTATGACTTTAGGGTATTGGACACTGCATCAAATTAGGACACTAGCATCGATATAGGTGTCTGTCCCAAATGTTAATGTCTAGGAAGTACGAAAGCAGATACAGACTCAAAATTTGTAGAGGTGGAAGATAAGTAGGTTTCAAGCATTTTGGGAAAGATTAAAGGTTTAGATCATTAACATAATATTCGTCAGACTAAAAGATAGGCCAAGGGGAAAAGATAGTGTATATTCAATAATTTGGAAAGAGAGTAAGATCTAGAACTGATAGCAACAACCAAGGTTTGTGTATAATACTAAGTGCTATATAATCCATAAAATAATGTCTATAGTATGGTATTTCTTATTTTCCCACATGGAATTTAAGTGAAGTTATGGTGAGGGAATAATATTTTACCATGAGACAAGGGATGAAAGGGACACATGTCACCTTATCATTGGATTTTATAGAAAGTATTTTAGCGTATATGACGAAGGAAAACCTCCTTGAGAGCAATTTTTTGAGGAATAGAAATACTATGATGAGCTTAGATAAAGAGAAGGATAATAATTTCCCAAGCTTGTAGGTGGTGTTATTGAATTAAGTTTAAGAATAAATGAAGGTAGACTTCCATGCTCCTTTTTATTCAATTTAATTTATATTTAAATAATATTTCTCTTTTCTTTAATGGTAATTTTCAAGAATTATAAGGCCATTTGGCTTACCCTCTTTCTTTACTTTTATTCCATGGTTGTGTTAATGGCCACCATGTGATTTTAATGCCCATTTGGGATTCGATATTTAATACCCATCCTAATTTTTATTTTTTTTTAATTCCATTTTTTTGACTTAAAATATAAAGGTTATGCTGCAAAAATCTATGTGAATTTGTATGCTTATTGTGTACTCATACATAGTGATAATTACTATTATGGAACTAAGTTCCTATGACCTTTCACATAGATATCCCTTATGTAGTGATAAATACTTATGTTTATCCCTTGTGTATTAATAATGTATTCTATGGAACCAAAATTATTATGTCCTCATATGTGCTATTTGGCATGGTCGACTATGTATATGCTTTCCCATGGACAAGGGATGGTAGGACAAGGGTGATTTATCCCCTCATTATTATTCTCTTTCGACAAGCCATTTAGAATTAGAAACATGTTATGGATGAATTTTATATTATTTTTTGATACTATGTTTTGATTTCCTTGTATTATGGTTATGGGGTGTGTAATCTCTTTTGTGTTGATGAACCTGTAGCCTCCCAGATGTATTTCCTAGTGAGAATTCATTGTATAGCCTTAGTTAAACCTCATTTTTATCAACTTGTCCACATTAAAACATGATGTGATTATGCTTAGAGATAGGATTATTAGGATCAAATATTCCTAGGGAATCCACTTGATGATGGAAAAAGGATGGGAGGTGAGCCCTCCTTTAGTTGTCCTTGTAGTTATGTGTGGAGTTCATGGGAAGACCAACTTGTTCAACATTTTTTTTAATAAATTTTTAAGGAAATTATATTTTATATTTGATTTTCATGCTATTTTTATTATTTTAGATGAAATATGTATATATTGGAAGAAAATTTTTAATAATCATTGGAAATAGCATGATGTTTCTTTATCATTTGCATATTCTTCCTAGTATGTATCAAATTGTAAAATTAATTAAATAATTATTTTTTATTCAAATTAAAATTGTATATTATGGTTATGCATGTATTTATCTATATTTTATAGTTGGCTAAAAACAAAAGTTTTATATTTCTTAAAATTTTCAAATTCATCAGTTTGTGTGAAGCCAAGGAAGGCTAGAATCATTCATGTATTTTTCACAAACTTGAAATCATCCCAATTTATCTTAGTTTTTGTTATACATTAAATTAGGTATAATAAAGGAACTAATTTAATTAATAACATATTTTTGGAGTTACAGGTGAATTGATATGAATTTTTAAAGTTTTGACACTAAATATCCTTATACCTCCTTTGTGAATTAACCCAACTTCATGAAAAAATAAAGCCCATAAAATGAAGTAATCAAGTTCCCAAAATAATTTTATTATAGGGCTGGTAAGAATAGAGACTCAACACCACTACTTTCATAATTTTTGACCCACAGTGCTCTAGTTATGAATTTTTAAAATTCAGTCATCTACAACATTTTATTAAAAATACAAGTCCTTGTAAATGGCATAGGCCTCTTGGCATAGGGAAGTTAGTTGAATTAATTGAAAATCCCACATATGATTATTTTGTGTGTGTTTATCCCAAAGGGAGGGGGTCAGTAATTGTCTAGTAACTTAAATGTCACACGTCTAGGGATAACTACTCCATATGAATGTTACGGTAGTTTAACTACCTACATTGTAGTTTATAATTTGAATGGATAGCTTATCCTCTGTCCACTTTGACTACATAAATATTTATTTATAAAAAAACCTATAATAAATTAAGCTAGAAACTAAATACAAATTGTAGGTGTTTTTCTAGGCCATTTACAGAGACATAGAGGTAGGGTGAACAAAAAAGGGACCCTCATCCATTTTTTAAATTTTTTGTATGATGTGAGTTTTAAGACCTAGAACAACATAATTTTCTACTATGACATATTTCCCACAAAGAATCTTTTATATCCTTTTTCAATTAAGTATGCTTTTTTTGGTTGCATGATTATGACCACCTTGAGACGTAGAGGTGGGGAAGACCAAAAGAGAACCACCATTAATTTTTAATTCTCTTTTGCATGAGAGTTGTTTTAGGAACTTAAACTACATGGTGTTTAAGATATGTATCATTTATCTTTAAGAGGTTAGTTTAGACCTTTTGTTAGTTCTTGGCTCATGGAAACCCTAGGATAGGTCGATCTTTTGTTAGTTTAGACCTTTTGTTAGTTCTTCCCTCTACCACATGAAATAATAATCCAAAACTATATCTAAAAATAGAAAATAATTTATTAATTAACCTTGTTGGTAGCCATTAATGGTTGAGGTGGAGCTTGAAGCTCCCAAAGACCTTTTTGGAAACTATGAGAGACTAAGACCTCTTGGAATTTTTAAAAAATGATGGGTACTTGTAAGACAAAACCATGTATGAATGCATTGAAATATAATTTAAAAATAAATAATCATAAATAAGTATCAAAAGATTAGAGACTCCATTAATGGTAATCATCCAACAATGAGGAAGGAGAGGATGGATGAATATGGACAAGTCATCCTCTAACACCTCCTCCATCCATTACAAAATATGAATTTGTGACTTAATATCTGATTTGAATCCTTTAATGAATTCCATAAGGATTTCTAAGGCTTCCTAACCATTGACTAAATTTAAAAGTCAATGTTAAATCAATCCAATGATTGAGATAGAGTGTTCCATCCTCAACGGGATTATTTGAGATATTTTCAACCCTTTAGATGTTGTATGGAAATTATATGATATTTTTTTGATATTTTTCATTGACTTTGAAATAAGTGTAAAAATTATTTTGATTGCATCTTAAGTGAGAACCAAACCATGTTATTAGCCAGATTCACCCAAAGATGATTTTATGAAATACAAAGAATTGAATAGTAAAATTTAATCTCATGGTTTCTAAAACCCACCTACATTAATTGAACATTGCTTTTGATCCTTGGTGTTATGGGATTCACTAGGTTGGCTTAGAGAGTTGTAGGCTTGTTTGATAGCCTATAGGTTGATTAAAAAAAGTGAGGCTAGCATGGTTGTATAGTGACCATGCAACCATTTTCACATTGCTATCCCTACCATTTAGACATGTGAGCCATTTTCACGCATTGTGCATCTTGTACCACATTTTTTTCTAGCCAATGGGTAATGCAACTATTGAAGATATGTATTATACATTTTTAAAAATGACCTATTTTTGGTGTTTTATTTGTTTCAATTTTTAGGAATGAGGCAATAAGTATAAACTATATTATGTTTTTTATATAAATCCCATAAGAATAAGTGTAGGGCTATTAAAGAGATAAAGGTGTATGTCACTTGAAATTTCTTCACAATCGCTACACATAATTCTTGTATACCAAAACCAAATACACTATCTCCAAAAGTCAAGTTCGCAACACAAGGTGGATTGGGTGACCTAGGAGTAATTTTAGTGGATATTTATAGCCATTTGGAAATAAGTAGGTTTTTTTAATTTCAAAAATGGCTAATTGTGTGAAAATATACATTTGTCGAATAACCCAAATTTTATACAATTTCCTATATTTGTGATTCTAATCACCCTATAAAATATACTTTAACCTATTTTGGGGTATAATTTTTATATAATTAATACACATGTGTCGGTTTGATTGCCTTAAAATTATAGGATACATATATTAGTTGTTTAAAATAATCATTTGTGGTGGTATACATGTACATAGATGTGTGTGTGTGTGTGTGTGTTTTTAAGAAATACTTTTCAATTGGTTTTCCTTGATATATTTCATGTTGGATATTTTGGGTTGTAGAGTTAAAATTTCTTGTAAAGAAGCATTATGTTAGGGTCTAATAGGGTTAGACATCAAGGTGGTTATAAATATTAGGTAGTTTATAATCAACCTCAAGGTGGCATGTTTAACAAAAAATGAGGTGGTTTTTTTACCAAATTCATTATGTACTGAATGCCCAAAACCAAAAAGAAAGTTATAATAAGGTGAGTGGACTCAATAAAGTTATAGGGTCTAATCAAGGTGGAGTAACATCATGGCACAGAGGAAGAGATGGTATATGCAATGGTTTTGGTCTTATTATTTGATTCAAGTTTGGAAAAGTCCACTATTATAAGGATTTTACCAATTATCCTAGTTTTAAATTTTATTCACAACCCGTCTCTGACTTAAACTCTTCAAAATGATAGTTATAGTCTCCAAAAAGAAATCCATACTAATCAAGCTAGTGCCTAATTTGAGAATATTATACCACCATAAATTTTGAAGCTACATTGGATCATATTAACATATGAAGGGAAATGTTGAATAAATAACCATCATCAAAATTTTATGTAATAGGTAGGGTTGACCATAAAATTTACTCTCTAGCCACCTAATTATTTAGTACCTCTTGAAAAAGATCATATTAATGCAAAGGCTTAAATGTGATATTTTTTTTACTTATTATTATAAAATTTACATGTATAAAAATGTTGACCTTCAATGTTCTCTATGCATCCACCCATCCACACACATAAAAAGTCCAAGTTGACATGTCAAGGTGTAAAATATGCCTCTAAACACAAATTAATTATATTGAACTTTTTATTGTTTAATTATATGGATGATACCTTTATAAGGCATTATCAATAAGAATTTCCCCTAGTATTATAACATGTTTTTGAGGTGGGATTCTTTGTGTTAATTTGTTAGAATGCTCTTACTCTTTGGTCATAACATCACCAAGAGTTTCACAGTCTTGCATTCTAAACCATATAGCTTGTGTTTTTCATCATATAAAGTAATACAAATGTTTGAGTATAAAATGTCATATACCATTTATACATGTAGTTTTTATGTGTTCAATTATCATGTTTGATGATAAATTTGGACTATTATGACATTGATATCAAATTAATTTACTTTATGAGTATTTATTATGCCATTATCAATATGTTATTATTGGTTTTAATCTTTTTTAAGCATTTTATTTGGTTTACATATATCAAGATGGTATTTTTTATTCCATTTTTAATATATCAAGTGATAAGTAAGGATTTTGAGCTAGGTTTGTGCTTGAAACACTTCTTCAAATGGATGCTGAAATTAATATAGGCAAATTAATGTTGAGGTAAAATAATGAGATCTAGTTAGTTTATCCCTTTTTTTTAGTTCATGTGTTGTGAGATTTAAATATTGTACATGTTTTTTTAGTTTTTTGTTTGGAATTCATCATTGTCATTTAGCCAATTGTGCCTCTGGATCTTTATTTTTTAATGGTTATGAATTCATACATATTTTGCATAGCTCTAGCTAATTAAATTAATTTATGATAGTATACTGATTGGAACCATGTTTATGTTTGACTTGATTTGGAAACCTTGGAAGGTCTTGGGACTTAGTTCATGGTTGTAATCATTTTTTAAATGATTTAAGCCTTGATTAAGGTTTACGTGGTCATTATTGATATTTAGAAAAATGTCATTTGAAGACCTTAGAAACATAATGATTCTATTTCATTTATATTTGACTTGGGTTGAATAATCTAATCATTCTATTAGGGTTTGCATGAGACTTTATGGAACTCACACTTTGGTCATTTTTATGGTGATTGGAATGAATGATAAGTGGAAGAGAATGGGGGAAAATGTGAGTCATCACTATAACCATGGAGGACATGTAACTCTATGATATTGAATTGAAGTTATTTTTAGTTTGAAGTACCTATGAAAATGAGAAAAAATAAGGTTAAAAACCCATTTTGATGGACTATGGATGGAAATGGAAGTTGTATTACGAAGAGGATACCAAGATAAATCAAGAAATAAAAATGAGAGCAATTAGTAGGCAATATTTTCATATCAAAAAGTATGTACTTTAATTTTTTAAAGTTATCTTCTATAATGTTTATATCATGAAACCCCTATAAGGGTGGATTTAATGTAGGAAGGGCATCGTCCCTTCCTAGAACTCCCTTGACACTATTTATAATTGTTTTTTCCACTTATGGTTGATATATTTTATTGAATTACTATTTGGAATGGGAATACTATGATTTACAAGGAAATGAGGATGTTCAAATTATGGGTGAGGCTGTTTATGGATTAGTAAATGAGGATGTTCAAATTATGTATTTTGTTTGAAATATAAGATTTATATACTTTCTTTATTACCTTATGAATCGCTAATTCTAAATTTAACCCATATCTATATAGCTAGTGGTCTATCAATTCAGCTAAGCAAACCTAGACTTAAGTGGTACTTTGAATACTATATTAGTGAGTAAAGTGTATTCCTTGTTATTTGAATCCTTTCTTGGATGCATGGAGAATAATGGAAAATGTCATGTTATTGATGGAGGTATATATTTGTAGATATTTATTATGTTTTAGTGTTTATGACTTGTTTGATGTGGTTATAAGTTAGGATTGTTTATTAGTAAAGGGTGTAGTCTCTAACTATATGGGTTTTTTAAAATATTATGAATAAATGACATTGTTAACCATATTAGACACTTAAACTTATTAGAATATTTTTTTATTGTATTTTAACATATAAATTTAGTGACAAATGAATAAATATTGTTGGTTATCAATAAGAAATGTTTCATGAGAGAATGATGTTATAAAATCATATAAATCAAATATTGATCTTGTGTTATATAATGATGGTAATGGATAGCTATAGACATTATTTATGAATTATATATCATCAAAGTCTTGTACACTTGGTAAATACATATCATGGATGTATCTTTAACTTCTAGACCTTCATGTTACCAAAAGACTTGCATACACTCTCTCTATACCAAATTGTTTGTCTCTTAGTCTGACTAATGTTATTCTGATGAATCAGAACTTCTATCATACCTATAATGATGTAAACCTATTTATATTATATCTCTACAATTTCTAGACATATGCCTATTTTCTAGTTTTCTAGGCACTTTCATCCCAGTTAAATGCCTACATCAACACTAATGTCCTATTCCAATGCAAGTCTCTAATGCCCTAAAGTTATCTAATTTATAAATAAAACATATTCTTGTGACCTAAGTGATTTTATGTGATATATTATCTAAAATTATTGGTACAAATATAGGACCAATCCTCATCCATTCTTCATTGAGCAAATTCTTACCTCTCACAAGGAAACTTACAAAGGTATTGAATCAAGCACTCAAATGATCAAAGCTTCCCCATTTTCCCTTATTTCCATATTAGTCATATTGATACCACATCTATAGGTTTGAATTAATGAAGAATCATCCCATGAGCCACATTTTTTAAATTACAAGAAAGGTCACTCTATGTAATTGTGTATCATAGATTGTATCCTTATATACACACAAACCAACATGTAGGGGAGAAATACATAAGTCTTAGGCCCTCTTCAAAGTATTGGTTATGTAGGCAATGATAATTGAGATAGGGGTCTTTTGGGAGGCTCGACACCATGTTCCCACTAACCCATCTTTCCCACATCTACTTGAATATTAACAACTAAGATTTTACTATTTTCCAAGGAGTGATAACCCATGATCCAAATCTAAACAAACCAGAGTGAAGGTGATACAAAACACAAAATATTATAGGTGGTCATATAAATCCAATGGGTATTCTATATAGGACACTTATAACTAGTTTAAATAAAAATGTTTATACAATCATCCAAGGTCAATGTAAGTGTCTAAGGTCACTAAAGTGCTTATTCTAGAATTTGATGATAGTCCCAAAATCCACTTCCAGTCTAATTCCTTCATGTTCCAAATCTAGATATATACTAGCATAATAATGAACTAAGTATCATGGTTTCTTTATCATTTAAATATATATAATAGTTGTACTTTATATTTTTAGCATATCCTAGCATAATAAATTCAATATATGTTTAATTGAGTTTGCAAATTAGTTATCTTACTATAGAGATAGTTTATCACCCTTGTGCTTTAGGCTATCTCTATCCTTTTAACCCTAGACTCCCCAATCTAGATTTTAGGGTTATGCATTTTATGAACCCAGTATTTCATACACATTACCTTAGATATTGATCTAAGGTTTCCTAATTCTCTTTTTATAATTTTTTATTTTTGATTTAACAAGATTTCACAAGTTAAAAAATAGGTTTCAATTTTTTTAAAACATGTGCAAAATGCATGCATTAGCCCATTTTGGGCTCCATATTATTATTATTACTCCTATGTGTTACTATAATTACATAATCATACATATAATTCAATTAAATATGTAAATTTATTGATATGAAGAGAGGGTTTTTCAATGAAAACAACACTTGATCCTTATTCATAATTCCTTTTGTAATACTATAGAGCCAATATCTAGACACCAACATGCATGATCTCAATATTTTTCTCCACATAGATCTTATTTGAGTGACAACCACCATCTTGCACCCATTATTATCCCATGTCTTATAGGGTAAGTGCATGTTGTTGAGGGACAATTATGTGGACATTTTTGGTAACATGATCACATTAATAAATAACATGATCATGTTATTTAAATTATGGATAGATAATTATTGAGGCATATCATGATTATGTTATTTTAAACAATAACATGATCATGTTATTATTGTTTTTAATAATGTGATTGTGTTAATAACATGATCATGTTAACTATGTTTTTAAAAAAAAAAACCAAAACCTGAATGCAAATTCATAATTTTGAATTTAAGTTTATTTTTTTATCCTTGCCTTCTATGATCACATTATGTGTGAGAGAGATAAAAGATTGATGTAAAAATCTACACTTGTTAACCTTAATTTTTCATTATTTAACCCTAATTTTTAGTTGTAATTTTTTTTTGTTTTGAACAACCCATCTTGTTAACCCTCTATAAACCCTCTTATTCCTCCTCCTAACCCTCCACCTAAATCTCCATAAAACCCTCTTGTTCTTCCTCCTATCCTTCTAGCTAACCCTTTTACAATTCCACAAAATCCCTTAGGCAGTCAGGAGATTTTAATTGATAACATTATGGGAAATAAAATTGAAATTAAAGAATTAATTGGGAGAATGAGGGATCCCACTCCAACTAATCCCCACCACACCCATCTAGCTAATTCCTTAAAGACATTATTAGGTCAAATTGACTCTATGATGAGTCAAATTAATAGATGAACTTCACATTAGGATAGTTGTAGGGATTATTATGCTAAAATTTGTCAGTACTTGAGGTTAAGAAAAAAGAATTATCAAAATCCTCCATTTTCACCTTATTCATGACCCAGACACCAATGCCCCATTTCCCATAACCACTAAACATTTTCCAATCCATCATTTCTAACATAACTTAATCACAACCAATTTTTGGGATCAATGGTGGATGGATTTGATTATCTACCATGTAACAACCATGAGGTCCTATTTTATTTTTTGAGGAAATTCTACTATGATTTTATCCTCAATGATATTTTGAACTATTTTAATTTTAGTGAGTTTTAGGGCTAAGGGAAAGGTTTTACATAGGATCGACCAAGTGCACATCATGCACCTAATCTGCCTGTAAGGATCCATGTACAAAATCCACTTGAGATCAAGATACCCTCTATATTTTTTTTAGTTATAGAGATTAACAATTTGTATGATCTTAATTTTCTCATTGATACATTGTATCATCATACAAGTAGGCTCTCATAGACCGATGTCAGAGATATGTGACCTAGTGTGCATACCTGAGCCCACCCTTATAGTTCTTATGGAGCTATGTGCACTAGACCTTCTAATGATAATGGTACTAGTGGTTTAGAGGGATTGGATAATATTCTTATGAGTGATGATTTTTTGGCATACACAGTTTTTATGCAAATATCAACCACTACATATATGTAGGTATATTTTATATAAATGTCATATTAAATTTAAGTTATATTTGCAAATTAATTTAGATAAAAATTAATTTACATATAAATTAAACATTATATATGTCATTTTTGATGTCTCAAGAGGTGATAGTGCCTTCATCATCATAGTCAACATTTGAAGTATTTGATTTGATGCAGCCATTATTTACATATTTAGATCTAGCTACTGGCCCATACACTACTACATATATCTCTATTAAGATGACACCTTTTACTTATACAGAGGTAAAAGTTTGAGTTAATATTATGATCTATATACATTTAGTCTATATATATATATATATATATATATATATATATATATATATATATATATATATATATATATATATATATATATATATATATATATATATATATATATATATATATATATATATATATATAACTTTTAAGTTTAAGTTAAATTTATCTATCAAGTATATTGATGCATAGGTTCTAAGAAGCTTCCATGATATGGATGAAAACACACACTTACCTCTATCAAATATCCATCTCTAATATTTTCTTGTCCTTATTTGTCTTTTGTCTTCAACCTCTTTATCTCTTGGATTACTTTGCATTTACTAGGTCTTTCTTGTTCACTCTTACCTACTCAATGGCTCTTAATCCTCCTTATCTGCTTGAATTCATTTTAATAATCAACTACCTCTATAATATTTCCTTTTAACATCAACCTCCTTAGTTTATACTCTATTTTCATGTTCTCTCTTTATCCTTGCTCTATTCTTTACAATTTTCTTATGCATTTTCATAGGTCTATATGCTACTTTGATTTTATCCTTCCATATTACTCAAAATATCAACTACCTACTCAATTACATCTCATTTCATGCATCTAACCATTCCATGTAACCCCTAATCTTCAATTCTTCACTTAACTCTTCTTTCCTCTTTGACACCTTCCTTCTACTAGCCCTTTTTCGAGGCAAACCTCCTTGTTTTGAGTAAACTTCAAAAATCCCAAACAAAACAATCCCACATTAAGATACCCATTTACATCACATAGCTCATATATGGACTTTCATATTTTAACTCTCTTTGGAGAACACCTAACTCAACACCCCTCGTGACTAATTAGGTCTCATAGGCCTAATTAAAGGCTACTGACTATGAAACCATACCATATAGACTCAAATCAGATTTAAACCTTCAAAATCCTCTTCCTAATATATAGATACACATGTCTACAAATTTTAATGAATTTTCATCATTTAAATCACTTGTTTACTCATTTTCTAATTTCAAACCCTAACTTGTGTTTTCTCAATCTTGTACCTACCTAGGAGGATAATAAATGAGCTAGAATGACCTTTTAACCCTTAGAAAATATTCTACAGATTGAATTGTATCTAACCTTACCTCACACATCTTCTCAAACTTTTAAATTTTCCTTTCTCAATATTAAATCACTCCCAACATGTAGTTTTACAGAATTTATGTACCCTTCCAACATGACTATGTAAACAAATAGGAAAAAATAAAACCTTAAGACCCTTTACCTTCATTTGAGAGAAATTAAAAGAATAATACACATGGAAAAACAATATCCCACAAAATTCAAAATACCTTAAATCCTCAACTCTATTTCCAAGAACTCCATATGGTCTTTCTTTATGACTATGCAAACTCAGGATTGTTACTAATTGGTCTGTATATAGTCTTCCCATATATTTTGAATTTTATAAATAGCATTAAGACTTTAAATGTGTTTACATTCATTTAATATATATCTTATATCCCTTTCTCATCTTTTAATCATTTATAATTACACTTTAAACTAACTATGTTATCTTCTTTTTGACGATGCCTAAAGATAGAGTATTAAAACTTGGGTTTCACCACTTTGAACCTGTAGACTACTAAATTGAATCTTCTCTGACAAGAGATATGAATACCATAGGATTGATCATAAAATTATAGATACTTATTTACATTTTAATCTATTTAAAGAAGCTTTAAAAGTAAGGATAGAGGTCTTGATATGTCTCTTATTCCTTTTCTGTCCATAACTTTGGCTTGTCGAACTGCTACTATTATTTCCACCTCCTACCCACTCACACTTCCTATATGTATTAAATTTTTTGTATTATCTACAACATGTAAACTAATTTTTATTCTTGGACATTGCACATTGTATGGCAATTACACTTCTATGATTCTTGGTTTACATTATCTTTTCATGATATGCATGTTGAAATACATTGCCATTTATATCTTGGTTTACATTGAGAAAAAAGTTTCATATATATCTTTGATACTTTATAAAAAATTAAGTGAGACCTTATTTACATGAATATTTGATTGATCAAGTAGACACATTTCCCTCTCTATGAGCTGAGATAGACATAGGCATTATTGTTGAAATGTCATCTACACATGCACTGATAGAGGTATATATTAACTTGCAATTTTGAATTGTAAAAATAGACTTGTTTTAATAATTTTAGTACATACGTAGGTCAAATATAACTTATGTGAATTTATTGTGTATGCAGGGTTATCTTATGACATATGATAGTTGTAGTCAGATGATTAGTAGGGAAACTTCTCATGTTTCTCCCATATTTTAGATGCCTATTCAAATAGTTGAGCATGTCATTGACTTGTTTGAACATCAAAAATAGATTGAGAAGGACCATGAGCTTGTAGTAAGTGCATGTTTAAATAATTTTTATAGTAGTTTAAAATTAATTTATTAACAATTAATTGAATTTATTTTATATAAATTTTGTAATAATACTTTTATTTGAATAAATTTAGTTACAAGAAAGCTATGAGCATAGGACCCGTAGTCAGACCTTAGATCAATCCAAGGCATTTGAGGGTTCTCCATCTACTAGCAAGGCATCCTAGGGAGAGTATTCTTCAAGGAAGGCAAATAAAGGGAGGTTATTTGATTAATAGGATGTCTTACATGAGATGTACTTTTTTATATGCCTATATGGAAATTTATGCATTTTTGACATTGTATATGTGTATATGACATTCTCCTAACATTAGATACTATGCTAGTAGATTTAATTTTTTGTATTCCTATCATGGAAATCTATGTATTATTGACATTGCACACATGTGCCCATATTGTATGCCTATCATGGCAATCTATCTAATTTATATTCAATTTTTATTTCATTGTGTGTCATTATATAGTGTTATTTTGATCTTCCAAAATATTATCTATGAGATCTCATATTTAATGTTGTGCACAAATAAGGATTAAAAGTTGATTCTTTTCAATGATATAAATATTGGATCTCCCATATTTTTTTAAATTAATTTTTTTATTTCATTGTGTAGTGGAAATGACTAATGACACTCTTATCTATTTTGCATTTATCATCACCCATTTACAAATTTTCAATTGATCATTAAAATAATTTTATTACATCTAATACCCATACCCAATCATGTTCAAACTTGTATAATGCAAAGACATAAAATCATTTATTAATCCCTATAAATTTCTCTCTCAGATAACTATACCTGTAAGTTACCTAATCTTTCACCTTCACTTGGATCTAATGCCTTTTGTACTAGATTTTTTTAAAACTTGACCTACTTCTTGTATGCCTTCTATCATCCCCTAATATATAGTTTTCTCTTTTATGATTAAGAAGGCTATGAAAGTCCTATTCATGTTCTCTAAGATCATGAATAATTCCAACCTCACTTATCCATTTTTGTTATCAACTCTATTCAAAATCCACTCTCAAATAATTTTCTTTTAAAGTAGTCAATTACTCATTAGGTCAATAGGTCAATATGACAATTACTCATTAAGTTTCTAGGTCTTTAGACCTAGTTGTTGCTCTAATAGGTCAATTTATCAAAATAGAGTTTATAGCTCTTAAAAATTATATTTCTAGTAGTATTTTAGTAATTTTAAAATGTTCTAACCCTTACCCAAGTTTATAGAACTCAAATCGACCAAAAAATCATCTTACCCAAGTTTTAACATGCTTTGTAAGCCAAGAGTTTAGCATAACTATTATTCTAATGTTTCATGACCAAACAATGACACTGTCAACATGTCTAAGAAGGAGGATAACATCTAGGATCAGGTTTTTGGCCTCCCATCAGGCCTAATTAACAAACCCACCACCCATTATGACCTACATAACACCCTTCCCAACATAATAAAAATGCAAATTTTTAGCCTATATTCAAACACACATAAAACAAAATTTGTAAGTCATTTCTATGAAACATCAAATTTTAAGTAGAACCTTTGAGATCAATCCATTTGATAATTTATAGTGATGGGTCCAAAATGCAACTTTTTGACATTAAACAAGCAACTTCATGAGCTCCAACTACCATTTTTCCTCTAATACCTCCACCTAGGAATCTATCACTTCAATCACATCCAGATAGGTAAATTAAATGTTATCACACTACCACAAAATTCAAATCCACCTGAAAGTGAATTTTCACTATCATTCCAGAGCATAAAAACACTAACAACAAATGTTGTCCAAGTTTAAGTTATGGTTACATAACTATGGTTTCGATGCTTCCTAATGAAAACTTGACACCATCAACATGTACATAGGGGAAGATAACATATAGTAATATGTTCTTGACCTCCCATAAGGCCTGATTGACAAACCCACCACCCATTTTAGCCTCAAGAATGCCCTTCCCAATATAAGAAAAATGTAATTTTTAATCCTAAGTTTAAACATGCATAAATCAAAACTTTTAAGTCATTTATGTGAGCCATTAGATCCCTCCCCTACCTATTTAAGCCCTCTAATCTCACCCTAGAGCACTAAATTGGAAGCATTGAGAGAAAACCATTAGATAAATTATAGTGATGGGTCTAAAAATACAACTTTTTGGCAATGAACAAGCAACTTTTTGAGCTCCAACTGGTATTTATGCCTCTAGGACCTCAACCTGGGAATCTATCAACAAGTAACTCTTTGAGAGAATCAAAAAAATCCTTGTCCTTTCATGTAATTATACCAAAGAATACCCATAGCTCATTAGTATTAGGTTCATTAGGTCTTTCACATTTTTTAATTTCTTTCATTAATGTTTTTCTATTTATATTAAGTGTTTGACTTGTTTTTGAAACCATTCATTTTTCCCCTATTTTATCACTTACTACACAAGTTTTAAGTATATGTTGGGTAGAATTAAAGTCTTAGGTGCATGATTTTGGGCCTACAGTATGATATGCATCATGTAGATTTTTAACAATTTCATTGCTTTCATCATCCATGTTAGATGTTCTTAGTCCTAATATGTACATTATAAGTCTCATCTTAATCAATTTTATAAATGAAAAAAATAATTGGCATCTTTGACTATCATAATCAAAATTATGAAAGTAAGTATCCCAAATTTATTGATACAGTCTTTTTGAATGGTGATCAAAAAAAAAATTATGCATGGTTCTAAAATATTTTCATCAAATTCAATTAATTACTTATATTTTCTATGCACAATTCATGGAGGTGTTGTTAATGGTGGAATTTTTTGAGAGGGTGTTTCAAAATCATTATTAAATAATTTTTTTAGAGGTGGGATGACATTTTATTCATTGTTTAAATCTTCATTATATGTCTCCATGAAATTTTCTTGATGGTTAATTTCATAATTAACTGTTTCCATCAAAAAAAATTTATTCATGGTGGGTGAAGCATCATACATAGACTCATCATAAACAAAATAAAAAACTTGGAACTTTGAATGTAAACTTCCAACATTATTTTATTCATTATTGTCAATTTCATTATTATTCATTTCATTATGGTCAATTCATCATTATTGAAATCATTGTGTTCAATTTAATCATTGTTTAATTCATTATTGTTAATTGGCTCATTATCTATGGCATTTGGTTCATCAAGATTAGGGTTTATACATTATCTAACACAAAGTTTTACATTTGTGTTTTGTTTTTCTCTATCAAATATTCTAATTCCTCTGGTGTTTTATTCTTCAATGTCTTCCTCTTCCTTAAATCTGATCCATCACCGATCAAGGAAAATTGATAGCTTTTCAAATGTGGGGTCAAGTACAAGGTACTGTAGGTCCCACAAAAGTACACATAAAATGTTTATGGGGATAGAATTCTTGATTTGTGTTTATTATAGACATTGAAAATTGATCTTAGTTTATAATAATAATAATAATAATAATAATAATAATAATAATGTGATTGTGTTATTACATAACATGATTGCATTATTACATAACATGATCACATTATTTATTATACTAGGTTTTGCTTCAACATACATATTGAGAAGTGTATATTAAGAATAATTAGGGATAAATTTATTGGTTTAGGCTTTAGGGTCTATAATTTAAAGGGTTTTGGGTTTAAGGCTATGGACTAGGGTTTAATGTAAATGGTATAGGGTTTAATTAAATTGGTACAGGGTTTAGTGTTTAAGATATCAGATATAGAGTCTAATCACTAAGTTAATTCAAAAATGTTTGAGTTTTTTGTTCACCTATTTATGATAATTACTTTCATGTTTGCATTTCTGATAAAAGTAGGGTTAGTTATACCATGTACATGTTGCATACATGTTACAAAATTAATTGAGCCATAAATTTGGTTTAGGGGCTCAATTTTGCCTAGATCACACCCCTAATTGCATAAATTTACTAATTGGATCAATTCATGATAGAATCAATCTTTTGATTTTGCCCCAAATCATATCTTGATCTTGAATGGGTTCAAATTGGTCTCAAATGCCTCCTTCATTAAAATAATCAACTCTTTGGTTAATTATATATGACATGAAATTAGGGTTAATTTCACTCCAAATCACATAATATATAATTTAAAATAGGTTCATATGGATCATTGTGACCCTAATTACCTCCATAATTTAACTAATCAACATTTGCATTCATTAGCTAATGATTTCAAGTTTATTGAGATCAAAACCACATTTTATACATGTAGAACTTTCATATAAGTAAATAATGTTTCTTTGATTCAATTGAACTAATGAAATTGGAACTGATCAACCCCCAAATCACATTTTATAGTCATGTAATTAGGTTGAAGGGGCTTGAAATAGCCCCAATTTACTTCAGATGCATAGCTAGATTGGTACTCCAAAGGTTAAGTTTTGGCCATAGGTTTAAAAAGTGTATTCTATGACATCTCATGATAAAATTAGATATATCATAAGGCATGTATGTTTGTGGAATGTAGTGGGCATTAGGGCATAGGTCTTATAATTTATGTTTTAAGGATTAGGGATTGGGGTAAAGTGTTTAGGTTTAAGGACTTGTATATAATGTCTAATCACTTTATGACATGCTCAAACCTAATTCTTACTAAAAATGATGTTAATTGGGACTAAATCAATTGGTAAATAAGGAAATTTTATGGTTTACAATTTAGGGTATAGTGTTTATGGTTTACGGTTTAGGGCTTAGGTTTTAATGTAAATATGGTTTAGGGTACACAAGGTTAATCACAAAGATAATTAAGGACAATTTGAATCACTTGGACCAATTTATGACTATAGAATGTGTTTTTGGGTTGTCATTATACCCCATGTCATCATGCAAATTGAGTGAAATAATTAAATGGGGCAATCAATCATGTGATTTAGGTCAAATTGAGCCATGTGAACTTAATTATTAGTATAAATGATGTTAATTTGGGATAAAATGATTGGTTCAAGATTTAAAGAGTTTATATTTATGGTTTAGAGTTTAGGGATTAGGGATTAAGGTATATAAGGTACAATCATGATGGTGATTAGGGAAAATTTGAGCTCACTGAACCTAGATTTATGAGTAACTAATGTGATTTTAGGATTAATTATCCCCCACATCATCATATATTGATCTTACAAAGTCAATTTTTTTAATGAGTGATGTGATTTTGACCAATTTCATCCATGTGAACCTAATTCTTACTATATATAAAATATGTTAATTAGGGATAAATTTATTGGTTTAGGGTCTACAATTTAAAGGGTTTGGGGTTTAGGGCTTATGGCTTAGGGTTTAAGGTAAATGTTATAGGGTTTAAGTTAAATGGTATAGGGTTTAGGGTTTAATATATTAGATATAGGGTCTAATCAATAAAGTAATTAAAGAAAATTTGAGCTGCTTGTTTACCTATTTGTGATAATTACCTAAACTTGTTTGAATTTCTAATAAAAGTAGGGTCAGTTAAGCCATACATGTTATACAATTTATTGAGCCATAAATTTGGTTTAGGGGATAAATTTTTCCCAAATCATGCCCCTAATTTCAAAATTTGACTAATTGGATCAATTCATGATAGAATAAAACTTTTAACTTTGCCCTAAATCATATCTTGCTCTTTAAGGGGTTCAAATTGGCCTCAAATGCCTCCTAGATTAAATGAATCAACTCTTTGGCTAATTATATATGACATGAAATTATGGTTAATTTCAATCCAAATCACATTGAATATATAATTCAAAATGCATTCACATGGCTCATTTTGACCCTAATTACCTCTATAATTAAACTAATCAACATTCACATTCATTAGTTGATGACTTCAAGTTTATTGAGCTCAAAACCACATTTTATACATGTATAACTTGCATATAAATAAATTATGTTTCTTTGCTTCAATTGAGGTAATGAAAGTGGAGTTGATCAACCCCAAAATCACATTTAATAGTCATGTAATTAGGTTGAAAGGGCTTAAAATAGACCCAATTTACTTCAAATGCATATCTAGATTGGTACTCCAAAGGCTAAGTTTTGGGAATAGGTTTTAAAAATGCATTATATGACATCTCATGGTAAAATTAGTTATATCATAAGGCATGTGTGTTTGTGGCATGTATGTTTGTGACATCTCTAAACTTGACAAAAGATAACTTTTTATATGCAAAATAGGTACTAACACATTGATATACCTTGAAAATAGATCCTTATATAACTTCACTTACTAAATAAAATAATATTATCAGAGATTCAGACAATAGTATAAAGTTTATAAAATTTTTTTACAAGTTTTAAACATCACCAATTATCCACAAAAACTAACGCAGTCTTGGTTAACCAAATTCAACATCTTTTAGGACTGTATACACTTTTGACAAAAAATAAAATGACCCTTAATTTATTTTTTATTTTTCTAAAAATTCATTTGAATATTTTAAAGACTATAAATTCCTTTTTAAATACCAAATTTCAAATAACTAATCCTTAAACATTTATAATATCACTAAACTCTCTTTCAAACCTAATACTCTAGGTCCGTTAGTACTCAGTTAGAGTATCCTTGTAATATAATTAATTTTTGGACAATATAATTTATTTAATAATTTAAAAAATGAATCTAAATCAAATCTACCAAATTATGAGTGATTTGGATCAGTGGACCACCAAAAACCAACTTTTGACTTCTTGACCCTATCTAGGATGAACTAAGACTGTCTACATTTTAAGGAAGATTAGACTCATGTCAAATGAATAATAAATTGATTCATAGGTTAATACATATCTAATTATAATTCAATTCTATCAAATCTTGACAAGAATATTGGTCCCAAATAATAATTTTATTCAACCAAACTTTATTATTACGACTACTAGGCCTAATGTCTCCTCTAGTAGGTCAAAATGCAAATTTGGTTTTTTGGGTGTTGTGAATATATAATGTGATCACATTAATAATTTATTTAATAATGAGATCACATTAATATGAAGATCATGTTATTAATTTGGTCACTCTATTTTAATTTGATTTTAAATCTTGTGCCTTTTGGCATGGGAATGGCTTGGATTCCCAAGCCTAAAGCTTGGACCTATCAATCTACAATAGAGTCTAAGAATTATGATAAAAAATAATAAAATTAAACTTTGATTTCCAAATACACTATGAATTTCAACTTAAAAATTAAAAAACTTAATATCATCACAACGAGCATGCTCTCTTCTTTCTAAAAATATGATTTTTATAATCTTTGGGCTAATTTAAGGCTTCAAACTATGTTGATTTATAACTATACCTTTTTTAGGACACTACATGCCTATAAATGTTCATGTAATTTGTATTTTGTTGATCCAAGTGAAAAATAATTTATATGATCACAAACTAGGCCTAATTCTACATACATTACAAAAAAACTTATTTTCATTTTTTTTAGGTAGTTAGGCACGTCAAATGGATGACTATCCATTTTTTTATTAGTTACAGGATCTATTTACTTATAAAATTCATAAAAAAGTATTCATTGAGAAAATATAAAAATATATAGGTTACAAACTAGAATATCTTCTTTAAATTTTTCCCAAAGGGTTTCAAATAATATTAAAATCTGCTAAAAAAATGGTGCACCACATAGACATCTATCTACTCTATTTTATTAAAAAAAATAGGAGTTCCTTTCCATATTTTAGATGTTTGACCTAGTTATACTTAGCCTTTTTTTTTTTTTAAATAGTGTTTTGAAAACTAGACTCAAAATTTTACATTTAATTTTCTTACACCATCTTCAAATTTGGAGTGTAAATATCTCAAATTATCTACATAAGTTTAAATTTTTTTAATTTCAAGATTATCATGTCCACAGGTAAGCCACATTTTATCCCCAAAATTTGTACACTTACCCCATATTAGATTGTGTTATATGTTTTCACTTCTTAATAAGGTAAAGGTGTCCAAACTAATCTACCACTTGTTAATATACAATAAGTGCTTCCTAAGCTAAAATTGGTGATAAAATATAATGGGTACGACCTTATCAACCAACTAAGTAACATGCATGCTAAGATCTCAATCCTCAAACTTTTAAATCAATCCACTATCTATATCGATATATTAGATGAGGCATTACATAATACCCAAGTTCCAAATGATATTGAACCATCCTAATTTTCAAATATTATGCAAGGCCTCAAAAATAATGCAAAACTCATTACCTTTGATCCAAAAAAATTTCCATCTAAGGATATCATTGACCAATATTTGCCTTTGTTCATACAAGTGACTGAATAACAAGGTAAAAAAAGGGTTCTCATTGATAATAGATTGGACCTAAAAATTTGTAGCACACGTTTTCTAACCACCATGGGTTTAGCACCAATCTTCTTCAAAAATTGGTTCTCCATATCAAGGGCTTTGATAATTAACATAGCCCTCTAGTTGGCCACATCACATTGGATATGAAATTAAGACTAAAAATAGTCCCAACCATTTTTTAGGTAATGTCTCAATCATTACATTATAATATAATTTTGGGTAGACTTTAGGTACATAAAATGGAGGATATCCCATTTGCTTTGCATCTATGTTTAAAATTCATACATGATGGGAACTTATTGATAATGCATGGTGATAATGAGCCCTTTAAATTTTTAAAAATGATATATTCTAGTATAGATGGCATTCCTATAGTGGTACCATCTACACAATGTATCCTATTTGAGAATATACATAATTTTTGAATAGGAGAGTCAAGTACAATGAATCCTTTATCTCTAGATGTAAATAAAACACCAAACACTAAGATGCACATAAATACACATTAAGAGTACAAACCATTAAAAAAGGAACCAATGATACCCAAACCAAAATAAAATAAAATAATTGAGTTTCCTTTATTGGTAAATACTTAGCAACAACATGGCCACATTTCAAATTATTATGTTAGTGATGATGATCTAGCCCATGATATGATATATGAGACATTGCAAAAACCTAATTTTGATACACTTGATCATATTTTTCATAACCTATTCACACCTACAGGTCCTAGCACATATAAAATAAACTCACTTATAGAGGATACAAAACCAAATCAGGATAAGGGAAAATAAAAACTAGTGAATGAACATGTAAATTCTTGTTATTCCATACATCCCTCTTGGCTTCACATATTAAGTTAGCCTTATAATGGCCAAATGTAGATACATCATGTAAATAATGTGGAGGTCTCCCATAAAAATCTAAAACATATTCTATAGATCAAAACAAACCAAAATACTATGGATGCAATACTTACCATGTTACTTGAACATCACATGACATCTTTACCTCCCTTAGGCACCAGTCAGGCAGTAAGCTTTTTCCTAAAGAAGGCTTACCATATTATAAATATCATCAGATCATTTCTAATCAAAAAATTCAATATGGGACATTTAAAAACTAGATTCAAAAATATAAAAATAAGGGATGCATAAAAATCATACTTGATAAGATAAAAATACAAACAACTTCCAAAGATTCACATGAAAACCACCTTTTAAAGTGACCACGGCATGAAGATATAACTATTACTACAAATATTGATGGTGTTCATTAACAACATCTTAAGGTGGATAAATATACTTGGAAAAAATCTTGTAGTATTACCACACTACAAAAAATGGGTAATAATATATATGAGTTAAAATATTTTCTAACTTTTTTATGATCTCTTGGGTATGTTATATTAGCCTTTACATGTGGACCAAATGTAGTAGACCTTACTACATGGGTAATGGATCAACAATGAAATATGACTTTACATCTTAGACAAAAATGGTTGAATGATATAAAAGTAACTATCAGTACTAAAAATAAATTCCAACATGAAAATAAATAAATTTGTATCCCACATGATGGATATGACAGCAACCAGATACTAATAATTATTGGTAGAGAGTTACCAGTGAATACAAAATAATGGACAATAAGACTATAATGTCCCCTTCCTATGAATGTGGCATATGCAAGAAGATGGTTATCCTTTTTCATTCCCATAGGCTAAGTCAGGGGTTGTAGGTAAATAATTGTGTGTCAGAACACTATTCATAAGTTACTATTCACAATTATTTTTCATTGTCACTATTCATAGTGATGTGGAAAGTGATGTAGGTGATAATGCAGTAGAGGAGGTGACTTTTGGATGATGTGTCATGACCCATAGATAATCTTCTTGGGTTAAAATCTTATTTAAAGAGTGGGGCATAGCTTTCACTAAATGGTAGGTTTCTTTATCCATAATTGACCCATGTTGCTTTCTCTCACATGTGTGAGGGTGGGATGCATTCCTTGGGTGGCCCCATGGTTTTATTGTTTGCCACTTGGTCAAAAGGTGATTATATCCTTTATTATATCTTATGTTCATATGGGGAGTAAAGACAAAATTAACTATGAATGATTTGGCTCACATGTGTGAAGGTGGGATGCCATTTCTAAGTCATATGGAGGTGGTTGATCTTATCTCCCTTAATGCACTTCCTTTTGAATAATGTTTACACATGGAGACAAAGACCACATGATGAATTACATGCATGGAGGAGGGTGGTGTATTTAATTTCTTTTTATTTAAGTTTCCTCTCTCTCTCTCATTCATTTTCTATTTAAGGTGAACTATGTCCCTTTGTAAATATAATCTTCTACCAAATTATAACTCTTTCATGTCTTTCATAAAATTGTTTGAACTTTTGTTCATTCAACCATATTCCTTGGATGAAAACCAATTGGATATTGAGATCATTGGATGAAAACCCATTTATTTCTTAGATCATAGGATGAAAACCCTTTGGTTCAATAGGACAATCTTACTATGAGACTATGATTGTGCTTCAGAATTATTGTAAGAAATTGTCGAGTTACTACTATATGTATATGTATTCTTTAGTTTTTAAATAAATATGTTATATATTATCAATATTTCATCTTTAAATTATATGCTTTTTTTCAAAATCTAATATTATTTAAATATCCCATTTGGGGATATTACAAATACAACAAGAAATTTTGGCAAACATGGCCATCACCTAGTACCTTATATCCTAAATTGTAGGACTTGTTGGACTAAGTTATTTCACAACTCAATCGTATTCTAAAAATACAAAAAAAAAAACTTCAAAAATACAAAAATATTTTTAGCATTTACATGTTCTATTATCTCCTTAGTGTATATGTTTTTGGTTTCATGATGATAGATAACATATCATTTATTTCTATATATGCATGTTTCAAACATCTTTTGAAAGTGATTCAGGCATACATAGATACATGATATATGCACTTTTGTATGTTAGACCATTAATCTACCCATGTCATGTGGACATTGGGGGCATTCACTTCTTTGATCATGATACATCTAGGTTCTATTATTCTATGATCACTTTACATTATCATGTTTGAGCTTATGTAGTTACACATGCCTTTATCCATGGTTATATATTTTTTATTGTACTTGATATGCTATTATGTTATGTTATGTTGGTTGCTTATTATCTATGTTTTCCTTTTTTCACTTCCTTTAGTTCCTTTCTTTTAAGTGTCATGCATTATATTATTTATTCAATAATTTGAATATGATCCATTGATTTTGGCCCTCATAACTATGTTTGCCTATTGTGACATTTTTATATGTCATGGTTTGTTGTATTATGACATTTTAATATATCATTAGTTGATTTGTGGACATTTCACTACGTATTTCCCTTTGACTATGTGGTATTTGAACATTTCCATTATTCAATGTATCCTTGGACCATTATATTTTAATTTTATTTTGAGTGCTCTTATGTGTGTGCTTGATTACTTGTTGAGTTTGTAGTGGTTTTTTTTTTTGATACTTGGGATTTATAAGGGTCCAAGGCCCTTTGTCAAAAAAGATACAAAAAGAAACATAATGAGTCTATCTCAACATCATTCAATGTAGACGCATAAGACCTTACTTACAAAACTTTCTGTCAATAAAAAACACCCTTAGATACAAACATGTTCATATACTACCTTACTATGAAATGACCATGGAAAGCCAAAGACCTAAAACAAGCATTCTATTCTAGAATTACCAATTCTACAAACTTCCCATGACTGGTTCAAATCTTCTTCTTTAGATCCTAACTCAATGTTGTTGCATTCATGTCCACCTGATTCTTACTTGCCTTTGAGATGTCCATAATCACCAACTTCCTATCATCCTTAGCTCCTTTAGGATACTCAAAAGCTAAAAAAAAAATATTTTTTGCACTTTACTAAAATCCTCCCAGTTCACCAACTTCTTGACTTTGCACCATGGTGGCATCTAAAAAAACCTCTCACCACTCTTTTACCCAATATTTTAATTATATTGACCCTTTCTTTAGCACACCTAATCACCCTCCACTCAGCCAAATAAGGAATAGGTTTAAGAAGGTCTTCAACAAGAGGCATACTCACTCCTTTAATTTCTATGACATTCAACTGACTTTTACAATCCACTTCCACATCCTTCAAAAAATCCACTATCTAGGAATCTAAACTCAAGTTCCTAAAACATAGCCAACAAGACAAACCCTAAATAGTCTCTCTCAAAAAATGACAAAAGTGGAAATGGCCCAAGCGGTAATGAGTCCAAAGACTCTACCAGCTCAATCCTATACTTTGACTAGATAAAAAAATCGATCATTACAAGCACTTGTTCTCTATCCATCATAACCAGGTAAATATTAGTAGCAAATAGGGAGAGCAGGTCTGAATTGACTCTAATTCACCTACTATGAGCTAAGAAATCCATGCCCAACACCAACTTAATATCTTTCACCACTTCAAGAGATGGGGTCCAAAAAACATTTGATATATGCATTTTTTAGACTAGCCTAACAAATCCCATCTCTCATAGTTTGGCTTTACCAAAGGCCAAAGGCCATTTGATATATTCTAGGCTAAAACTATCCATCCCTCTGAAACCACAAGCTCAAGCACCACCATACCAAGGAACCTTTTGACCTCCCAACCAAATATTTGCTCATAAAATGAATCAAGTCTTAAATAACCATGCCACAAAAAAAGAGATGCCATAATGGAAGGAAGCAAGCTATCAAAATAATGAATGCTCTGAATGTCAGCACTACCAAAAAATCATTTTGCCAAGTCCACATGACATTAGCCTTTGTACCTGAGAAGAGCTAAAAGATGACTATCCTACTAACTTTTCACTTGAAAATTAATAAGAAATATTTCAAAAAAGATTTTAATTTTCAAAAAATGATGCTCTATATTAAGAAATATGAAAACACCATACAATTTATTTTTAATAAAAAAAATTAGAAAAGACAAAAAACAAAAAACTAAGTCAATCCATAATATCAAAATTAAAATTATTTTTATATAGAATTAATATAATGTTAATATAGCTCTATCAAAATTCAATCTGATCAAAAAGCCTACAATCCTCCCATCTCTTGCTAACATTATCCATCCTCTCCTCCTCACACTGATCAATCACCACATTAGCCAAAAAGTCAGCCATTTTATTGTTTTCTCTAAAATAGTGGTTGCATTCCCAACCTTCAAATTCTTCCAATTTGGAAAAAATAACATCCAAAATATTAGTGATATTCCAATATTTTTCTTTCATACTAGACAATGTTATTATAATCACTTACGAATCTCTTACAATTTTCAAAAAGGAGATTCCATAGGTTGCTGCCAAATTAACACCTACAACTAGTGTTTGGGCTTCAGCTTTTTTATTAGTGCCATCTAGAAACTTAAGAGAAAGAGCTATTTTTAAAGATACACTATAGTCTTTGATTAAACAACCTAATCCTAAATCTCCAAGATTGCCTCTACAAACCCCATTAAAATTTAATTTAAACCATCTAGCTTTTGGTAGAATCCAACTAGCTTCCTTTTTATCCTTCCTATTTTTATTATCTACTAAGGACCCCTAAATGGGAGGGAATTTAATGAGTTTCCAAAATGCACACATCTGCATATCCCATTTTTAAATCAAACCTTTCTTTTTTTTTAGATGCAAAGAGATAACTTCAAATATGGACAATTCCATATATTGAATAACAACAAAGAGTGATATCTCTTTTTCTTCAAAAATTCTAGCATTTCTTTCTTTCCAAATCATCCAAATGAGAATTGTTGGGTTGCATCTCCAAAGACTAAACAAAGCATTCTTAACTTCTCCTGTAGGCCAAGAGACAAAAGCTTTAAACAAAGATTCCAGCCAAGCCCAACACCATTCTAACCTATTACATAGCCAAACCCAACACCATCTTGTAAAATAACAATTAAACAACAAATGATCCATTATTTCCTTTGATTATTTACAAAGACTACAACACAATAGACCCACAAAACCAATTTTTCCTAGCTAATCTTGAGTCAATATCCTCTCATGAACTGCCAGCTAGGCAAATGTCCATGCTTTTTTTCAACCCTCTTTACTCCAACATAAGAAGGAGGCCCAAATTAATTCCTCATATTTTGCTTCAACCATCTGATAACCTAATCTTATAGAGTAGATACCAGACTTAGCCCCTATCTAATGAAGTTGATCCTCTTTATCTTTAAGAAATATTTTCCTTAATTTTAAACAAGAGTCCAGAGAAATAATTTATTCTTTGGGAATTAACACCTCTTGCAAGCTTTTCCAACTATTGACAACCTTACTTGAATCTAAAATTTGGACTACATAATCTCTTATCAATATACCCTAGTGAGTTTCTAAATACACTTTGATCTGACTATTTGCAAAAACTTCAACTAAAGGCATATGACCATTCTAGGAATCTAACCAAAAATCCACCTTTCTTCCATTATGTATAGTCCACAAAACATGCATACCAATCATCGATCTGCACTTTAACAAAAAATTCCATATATACAAACCTCTAAGAGGATCTATAATGGAAAAAATCCTTTTTGGTGCCTCAAAATCCAAATATTTTGCTCTAAGCAATCTGCACCAAAGTTTGCCTGAATTAGTTACCATCTGCCATACCAGCTTTGCTCCCAATGCTAAATTTTGTAAGGAAAGATCCTTAATCCCATACCCTCCTTTACCTTTACTCTTGCAAACACTTTCCCACTTCATCAACAATTTTTTTTATCCTCCCCATATCCTTTCCATAAAAAATCCTTCATAATTTTGTTCATTACTTAGAAAATATGTTTTTGGGGGGAAGAAATAAAAAAATAATAAGAGGGAAGAGCACTTAAAATTACTTTGATCAACGTGATATGCCCCACCAAATATAGATATTTACCTTTCTAGGACTGAAATCAAGATTTAAATCTTTCCGAAAAAATTGCCATAAAAATTTGGAGCTAGCACCTTTAAAAAAGGGGACCCCAAGATACGTACTTGGAAGTTTCCCAATCTTAAACCAAGAATCCTACTGAGATTCTTCTCCACCCTTTTGTTGTAATTAATAAAAAAGATTTTTGACTTGCCTTCATTAACTCTTTGTCTTGAAGTAGCTTCGTAAGCATACAAAATTCTCTTAATTACCTGAGATTCCTCTATTTCAGCTTGCCCAAAGAGAAAAGAATCAATAACAAATTGATGATGAGACAGAATTTCAAAATCCTTAATAACTCTAAGACCCTGAATAAGATTTTGATCCTAAGCCAATTTTACTACTCTCCCTAAAGCTTCTACCATAATGATAAAAAGAAAAGGAGATAGAGGGTCCCCTTGCCTCAGACCTCAAAAAATATAGAAAAAACCTAACAGACTACCATTAACCAAAACTAAAAATCTAGGATTGGAAACACAGCTGAAAATCCATTCACACCAATCTTTACAAAAACTAAATTTAATTAGTATCTTAAAGAGAAAATGCCAATTAACTTGATCATAGGCTTTGATGATATATAATTTTATCATCATTCCTTTTTTATGGTTATTAATTAAAGAATGCATAATTTCATGGGCAATAGTAATACCATCTTGTATACTTCTACCTGAAACAAAACCTGCTTGCTCACCTAAAATCACCTATCTAAAAGAGGCTTCAATCTATCTACTATGGCTTTAGATATGATTTTATACATTATATTACACAAATCCACTGACCTATAATCCATAAAGGAATTTTGGACTTTACCTTTAGGAAATAAAGAGCTAAAAGTGGTATTAATTTTAGGCTATACTTTCTTTTTTAATCTTGATTCTTCTACTATTTTAACTACATCCAAACCCACAATATCCTAGAAAGATTGAAAAAAGGCCATTGGAAAACATTTTGGCCTAGGAGATTTATCTTTTACCATAATAAAGACTACTTTTCTGATTTATTCTAAGGAGAATGGAGAAGGTAGTCTCTCATTCATATCTTGAGAAATAATAGAAGGAATATGTTACGAAAATTCCTCTTGAGCTTTCAAATTAGAAAAATCTTCATCATTCAAAGAACTCTAAAAAAAATTGAGCGCTTCCCTCTTGATCTCCTCAGGGGATTCCAGAGCCACCCCTTGGCCTGAAAAAATATGAGCTATCATATTTACTTTTCTCTTTGCTGTAATTGATTGATGAAAAAAGGTAGAATTTTTATCACCTTCTTTTAACCAAGTTTATCTTTATTTTTGTTTCTAAAAAAATTCTTCCCTACAAAGAATTTGTCATACTCACTTACTAAACCTTTTTCCAAATAATAAACCACCTTTATACCTGATTGGAAAAATTTCTCATTCATAGATTTAAGATCAGATTCAATCCTAGTTTTTTCTTGAAAAATGTTTTTAAAATGTACTCTATTCCAAATTTTCAACTTTTCCTTCACAAATTTTAGACGCTTCACCATTTGAACCATTTTATAACCTTAAGGAAGTGGACAACTCTTCCAAAATCCCTTAACCAAATCATATAGAGATTGATCCCATAACCACATTAATTCAAATTTGAAAGTACATCTTTTTGGAGGAGAATCAAAATTGATAAAAAGGACTAGAGGAAGATGGTCAGATCTTGGAAATTGAGATACCCAACAATCCATCTTTTTATTATCCTAATTCTAGTTAGAAGAGGAAAAAAATTATCCAATCTTTCCAAAATATTATCCCTACCAAACCTCCTATTATTCTAAGTGAACCAACCTATATTTATCATAATGTCTTCAAATTTATTAAAATCTAAGAACGAGCCAAAGCCTTGACTAGCCTGAGAGACTAAAAACTAGCCACCTTTCTTATCAGCCTAACTCAAAATGATCTTAAAATATCCTCCGAATACCACCTTGTCCTACTAAAATTTGCTATGAAAAATAGATTTTTCTTCCCAAAGATCCAATTTAGGACCATTACCCTAGGGACCATAAATATTAACTAGTAGGAATTGGAGATTAAAGTGAAAACTAAAAATATTACAAGCAAGCTAATTTTGACCTGACGCTAAAAAGTCAATTTTGATAGATAAGGGAGACCAAAGAATAATTAATCCTCTAGATTCTCCCTATGCTTTCTCAAATACCCCTTACCAAAACTTACCAAGCAAACTTAAACAATCTTCCACTTCTTTTTTATTCAATTTGGTTTCTTGTAACAAAAGAATATCTAGTTTTTATAAAAAATAGAAGGCACTTAACAAGCCACCTTTTACTAGGAGCATTTAAGCCCCTAATATTCCAAGAAAAAACCTTGATTTTGACAATGGAGGGAATTCCACCCCCAAATTTATAATTTCAAGAATACCTTCCAAAGTACCTTGAGTTCTTGCTAAAATTTCCCCTTTAGCATGCTCAACTTTATTTTTCCTTCCTATTTTATTCCTTAGATCTCCTCTAGGTTTATAAATTTTACTTTCTATTTGAGAAATTGATAGCACTTATTTGGAATTCAAATCCCCTTATAAATCTTCATCTTCTGATACTTTTGATCCCTTTTTAGAATCCAACCCTGGTTGCTCAGAAAAAAGAGCAAAATGTTCCTCCTCCACTATTCATCTTGCCTCTTGAGCATCAAATAAAGCCTTCTAATTATTAATGACCAATTATTGAATATTTTGTGGCTCTTCCTCAAGGAAATCACAATTTTTAATCATAGATGCTTGGAGAAATAAATTCATAAGAAATAATTTTCCCCAACACATCTTCTATCAATTGAATTTTTTTAGAGAAGCTATCACAGTCGATCTTCTTCTTACTTATTTTTTACAAATCTAAATTTGACAAAGAAGAATAAGAGTGTTTCCTCTTAAAAAACATCTTAGGTTTCCATTGAATATCAAATTTTACATTTTTAGATTGAAGGGTACTCCTTTTAGCCTTATAAAATCTCTAAATGTGACCTAATTGATGATAAACATAGTATCTAAAAGGAATATTATCCACATCAACCCTTTGATGCCATTCTCAACCAATGGATTTAATCATAACAAACTCAGGTATCTCTTGATCTAGATCAAGATATACTCTTACTATGGCATAAGCTACCCATTCACCTTTTAGGGACATCGAATAAACTTCCATTATAGCTCCCACTAGACTTCCCAAGGCCATCAAACAATCTAAGCTCAAGTAATCCAAAGGAATACCATAGAATCTTAACTAGGCAAGATAACTCCCTTTTCTAGCTTTAAGGGGATCAAAATTAGGGCTCTAATGTTGAATCCAAAGACCTAATCCTTCTATCAACTAATTTTTCACTTTACAAATTTTTTTAGACAAAAGGACACAATAAAGAAATCTTCATGTAAAAAATTCACCTTAACATATTTACCCCATTTCTCCTTCACCCATTGCTTAATGGTGCATTGATGGCCATTTACTAGTGCATTTACAAATAAGGGCACATTCTGATAAAGATCATACTTTAAAAAGAAATTGATATGAATACCAATCAAGAATTGATAAAAAAAACTAAAAAATTTTGATTGACAAATATTTCAAGAACATGAAAATAACATAGTACAATGATTTCTCTGAGAGGAGATGTTTTATTACTCAAGATTGCAAATACAAACATATGCTTATCTTTGGAAAGATATGTCTGATTTCCATTTTAGGTTACATATTCATTTATACACATTTTGAAGGTGGAAGAGGATTTGGAAGGTCACCAATATTGAGGGAGATTAAATTGTTTGACTTCCATGATTTACAACAATACAAAATTTGAGGAATTACTATTTTTAAAAACTTACTATTTTTAGACTACACTACTAAAATTGGAATTTGGGGTACTTATATTGGATTTTCTAGGGTCAAAACCCATAAACAAAATCTCATTCCATCTCAATGTGTTCTACTCATTTTTATATTTCTAATAGTTCAAACGGGGAGTCAATCGGAGCTATGGTGCAAAAGTTATGGCTCTCAGAAGTTCCATCATCAATTAGGGTAGACCGTCACCCAAATTGTTGCCTAGATTATTTCCCAGATCAAGAGTTTTGCTACATCCCTTTTTATATTCAAACCTTGATGGTGATTTCAAACCTAAATCTTCAAAACTCTAATTTTCACCACTAACCTATTGTGAAGGGGGAAAAACCAAAATTTTTGCTCTCGTTGCTTCCTCCAAATTATCCTCCATAGAAAACACACATCCTTCACCTACTAATATTTTTGGGTCTACCAAATATTATTTCCTTTCCAATTATTACCTATTTTCCCTCCACTGACATTTTCATTCCACCAATCCCTATCTTCCTCAATAATAGCTTCAAAAACCTTCTTACTCAATTTCTTGCCATGACTCCCCCTAATTTTCCTCTCATAGACCCTAGATTTTGACCTAAAGAAAAAACTACTTCTCTTTGAATTTTCACAAGTTTCCTTTTGTCAGCTAGTGATTCTTTCCTCTGATCCTTATCCCCACCTCCAAGATTATCCTCTTCATTCACTCTTTTTACTCTTGTTCTAGCTCTTCCCATAATTAAAAATGAAATTAAGATTTGTTTGAAGGGGGGAAGCCATAATTAAAATTGTGAGCTTGTAGTGTGTACTATATAGATGTTTCCATGATTTAAATCATGATTATTAAGACTTTACGTTATCATATTCTTTGTTCTTAAATGATATAACTACCTAGACATGTTCCTTCTATATGATACATGGTTCATACACAGATTATATAATTATCTTATCATTTTGAGATAAGATGACTACTAGTTTATACATCCCCTAACCTAAAAAGAGGGGATTATTAGTGGGAGCATGGTGTAGAGACATTTAATAAAAAAAAATAATATCTAACCATATTCAAATATATAATGGGGGATGTGTTGGAAACATGTTCTCCACACTTCCATAGTTTTGTAAATTGGCCAAATTACATAGTTATATAATTCAAATAAACAATTGTGGTAGAATTCTATACATTGGTACCATTACTATAACCAAGTTTTATAATGAGACATATATGAGGTTTATTTAATTTTAAAAGGGCACCTAAATTAAAAAAAAACTTAGTTTCTAATTTTAAAACACTTTTAAGAATTGTCATCACTCACTAGGTTAGACTTTTATAGACTAAATTAAATCGATATATTACAGTAGTTGGTTTTTTGTTGGTATGTTTGAGGTGATTAAATCAATATATATTGAAAAATTAATAGGTTGTAATTTATTACATCATCCAACCTCACCATATTTGTAGTGTGAGTTGATTTGGTTTACTCAATAGGTTATAAGTATGATTGGGTTGCACAGTTGAGCTAATCTCAACTGCCACATGGAAACTCACCTTTAGCTCCAAGGTTAGGGGTAAGTTTTGTACTTAAATATTTACATATTTTATACTTTTTATAATCTCATATCTAATGGTTCATAATGATATATATTTTCCAAGTCAAATTTTGGCAAGGCAATTGCATCGATACATGAGTGTACTCCTAAACCTTGATCTCTTTACGTTCAATCATTTAAAATGATTTAAATTTAATATTATATGAATTTATTATATATTTTAACATGTTCTTGGCTAAATTTTATTCACCAACAAATCACATAAAGTTGGACTCACGTAAAGACAAGGTGTGTTATACACACCTAGGTATGATTTTATTTTCCTTTAAACTAAAAATTTAATTACTTTATTAAGGGTGGGGGGGAATGTAGACACTAATTATGTATTATTTATCACCCCAAATTTAAACACTTGTAAAATACATATCATGGATTCACCTTTAGCTTCTAGACCTTTCTACTACCTAAAGGCTCACATACACTATCTCTCTATGGAAAATTACTTATCTCTTAGTACAATTAATGTTATTCTGATGATTCAAACCTTATATCATACCCAAAATTTTACAAATCTACTTATCTTATGTCTTTTAAATTTTTGGACATGTGCCTATTTTAAATTTTTCTAGACACTTGCATCTCAGTCAGATGCCTATATTGAAGTTAGTGTCATATTCCAATGGAAGTGTTTAGGGCTCTAAATTCATATAGTTTACAAATGAAATATATTCCTATGGTTGGCCTAAGTGATTTAATGTTATATGTTCTCCAAAAGTATTGGTATAAATATAGTATCAATCCTCATTAATTTTTCACCTTACAACTTCTTACCTCTCACATGGCAACTTACAAAGGCATTCAATCAAGCACTAAGGTGAGATAAGCTTCTTTATTTTACCCTATTTCAATATCAATCATTTGGACAACACATCTATAGCTATGATTTATTTAAGGATAATCCCATGATCCACATTTTTAAATTTAAAAATCAGGTGACTCTATGTACTTGATTATCACACATTACATATTTATGCACACATAAGCCTACACATAGGGGAGAACTACATAAGTCTAAGGCCCTATTATGAGTATTGGATATGTAGTCAATGCTCATTGATAGAGGGGTATTTTGGGAATCTCAATACCATGTCCCCACTAACCCATTTTTCCTATAGCCACTATGAAAATGAAAAATTAGGGTTTTTCTATTTGCTAAGGAGCAACAACTTGTGATCTATATATGAACACACTAGAGTGAAGGTGACACATAACCCAAAAATTTTTAGGTGGTCACATTTATATCTATTAGGTATTCTATATAAGACACCTAAATCTAGGTTATATAAAGGTGTTGACATAACTAATCGATGTCGATGTAAGTGTCTGAGGTCATCGAAATGCTTAATCTAGAATTTGATAGTAGTCTTATAAAACACTTCTATTATGATTCCTTCTTATTACATATTTATATCTATATTAACATTAGAACTAGCTAACTATTTTGTTTTCATTATCATTACAATATCTAGCATAGTTGTACTTTTTATTTTTAACATATCTCAGCATAATAAATTTAGTATATGTTTATTTGAGTGTGTAAATTAATTGGCATGCTATAGATAAATTTTATCATGCTTGTTCCCTATGTTATCTCTATCCCTTTAACTTGAGATTCTCCAATCTAGATTTCAAGGTTAAAAAATAATTTATGGTTCCAGTTAGACAAATTGGGAATTGTATAAATATAGTAATATTTATGTTTTTTAAATTTCATGAATGTGAAATGAGATATTCATTTCAAAATTCAATATTAAATGAATAAATAAGATTATAAGTTTTATATTTTGGAATAAATTGGGTAAATTAATAACCGAGTTCTACTTATATATCATATGGACTACCCTAAATAACATGAACCTTAATCAATGAAAGTACTTCAATTATGCAAACCTAATATCCTATTCCCATAAGCATGACCATTAAGGTTACCTTACAATGTTTAATAACTAAATTTGGATATTATTAACACTAACATGGAGTTTAAAAAAATTTAAGGACTTTCTAACTAAGAAACTTAGCTTCAATTGAGACTATACTTAAACTAATAACAATCAATGAAATTTATGACTTAACCTAATTTTGAGGTTATTACAATGAAGTGATTTTGGGTATTCTCTATTTCCTTGATTGTGTGCAGTGGGAGAAGGTTTCACAAAGATTAATTATTTACTCTAAGACAAGAAAACACCCAAGAGGTTATTATTAGAAATGCATTGAAACTTATCTGGTTGGATTAATACACCTTCCCACAAACACCATGGGAGGATAAATTCAATATCATACTCAAATTCATTAAGATTTTTTGGAATCAATTATACAATTATGTGTATTGGTTTTGGGAAAATTATATCATGACCTTAATTTTTTTAAAAATGGATTGAAATTTTTGGGTTCATGATAGTGGTATCAAATCCATGTTATAATCTTGGGAAATTTGGGGAAAATTTAGGCTAAACTTGTATTGGTGTCTCTTAATATGGTGAGGAATCAATACAATAGGTGCAATATAAATGTTGGCAATGACCTTGTTGACAAATGTGATCATAACGATCATGTTATCAATAATTCTAATGATGATCATGTTAATAATAATAATGATATTTATAATAAACTTGGTGTTAACAAAAAAAATGACCATGCTAATCATAATGTTATTTTAGATGATGTATTGGGTGTGAATCATAACATCCAAGTTCAAATGGAAACTTATGGTCAAAATTTGACTAATCTAGAAAATGTGTAAGAAGGTGAGGAGGAGGAACTACCATAAGATGAAAATCCAAGACAACAGATTGTTGTGGATCATATCAAAAAAGAGTATAAAAAGCTTCCACCTCCTAATTTTTTTAATGGATAATATAGAGATGTAGTGGAAGCATGGTTAGTTAACTTGTATAAATATTTCACTCCGTATAGTATGGGATCCAATGTCAAAGGCCAAATTGGAGTCTATCAATTGGTAGGTGATGTTTCCCTATGGTGGAACCAATTGTGTTCTCTTAAGGGTTATGAACTAATGAATATTTCATGGGAAACCTTTGAGAGGTAATTATGAAATAGGTACTTGATATTACCTTTAGGAAACAAAATATTATAGAATTATAGATATTAAAGTATGGGACTATGCTTGTTTTGGCATGTGAGAACAAGTTTCTCAACCTCTTATGTTATGTAAAATGTATGCGTGATGGAGAAATTAAAGTTACTAAGTTCAAGATAGGATTTAAGGAAGTGATAATGCATTATGTGAATATGAAAAACCCACATAATTTGTTTACTACCATAGAATATGCACATCATATATAATAGAGGGAAAAGTTATGAGGGAAAAGTCTCACTAAGAGGTAACATAAGAATACCAGAATAGTAGGCTATAGTCCAAGCCTAAACCAATTATTCCCCCTATGAGTAAAATTTTTAATAAAATTGATTAGAAAATGATTTTTTTTAAACAACAATAATTCTAGAAAATTTTAGAATTTAAATAGAGGTATCAAACCTTAGAATTCTAAAAAATATAATAATGGAAATTGTAATCAACAATGAGACAACTTGCATGGTGTAGCCACCATAGCTAATATTGTACTTTTACCTCCATGAACTATTTTAGTATGTTGGAAGTGTAGTGATAACCATTACCATAAGGATTTTCTTCATCCACAAGTTAATCATCCAATAAACCACATGGTTTATGTTTTTGTAAATAATAGAAATGTAAATTTGCAATCTACTCCAATCAATACTCGAGGTATAATTTATGATTTTTCTTTGAATTTTTAAATATATTTTGGTGTAATTTATAGCTTCATTTCCCCTAAAATTGAGTTTAAGTGTAAAATTAAACCCTCTATATTAAGATAAGGATGGGAGGTAGAGTTTGGCATAGGTAAAAGTGTAGTTGTTTAAAAATGTTTATAAAAAACGGAGGTAGATCTTGGGGTCTCAAAGACTCAAATAATCCCATTTTTGACAACCTTAGGGTGTTATGATTTGATTATAGGAATGGATTGGCTGAAATAAGACTAAGAAAATCTTGATTACTTCATTAAATGAATTCAATGACTTGATGATGTTGGTAAACATATGGAAATCTAAGTGTTATAAATCATTCATCCAAGAAGACTCTTTTATCCTTACAACTAAAAAAAAGTGGAGGAAAAAGGGTGAAAAAATTATTCTATTTAATTAAACAAAACTTCTAAGAAACAATTACCTACTTTACAAGACTACATTTTCTTGATAGAATTTAAGGATGTGTTTCCTTTTAAACTACTAGGTTTGACTCTAAAGAGGGAGTTTGATTTTTCTATTGATATTATATTCTAATCTACACCTGCATCTAAATCCTCATACAATATGAATGTGACAAATCTAAGAGAATAAAAATTTAAGCTACAAGATCTAATGGAAAATGGGTTGATCGGGCTAAGTGTATCACCTTGGGGATCCCTGGTTATCTTCATAAAGAATAAGGATGTTACATTGAGACTTTTCATTGACTACTACATGTTAAATAAAGTAACATTAAAAAAGATAACCCATTCCTAGAATTGATGATTTGTTTTATTAGATGGAGTAACTATATTTTCATATCTAGATCTTTGTTCAAGGTATCGTTTGTATACACATAGTATTTCTAAACTTTATCATTTATTGACACTTTATCTCTTATAGGAACCTATTGAGTTTTAATCTCATTGATTATATGCCTTAAAGGGTATATAGAGAAAGGGGTGGGCAGACAATTGGTGCTTCATAATATTATTGTTTAATTATATCCTAAACCCATTATAATTACTTAAAACCACTACTCCTACTTATCCAACTCCCCAAGAAAATAAACCCCATTTATCCATTTTCCTAAGTAATTATCCTTTAAAATACACCCTAACTAAGAAAATAATTTTTTTTCCTACTAAGTCAGCCTGGTCAATCCTATTATGAAATTTAAAACACATGTTATAGAACTAAGTCAACCTTCTCGACCTAGTTCAAGGACTAATGCTAACTTTTTCTTAAAAGTGGGTCATGTTCACTAACCTTATTGTCTAAAATTATGGAATTTTTAGACCTATCCATTGATATAAATATCATTTCCATTTCAATCTAACAAGATCAAGATTTATTTTCACATTATTATAGTGTGTAATTCTACTACATCTACATTTGAAGGAGCCATTGCATAGGGTTTGCCTTGGATGGAAGATAGGTTATCATGTGGGAAGTCTTGGATGTAAAGTAGAATTATTTTAACATATATATTATTTATTTAGTGTGATCCTTACAAATATACAATAATCTCTAGAAAATCACCTTTCCCAATGGGGAGATTGAGACTCGACAAATTTTGTCAAACTATCTCTAACTTTTGTTATTTCATTTGATAAATAGATATTACACAAGGTAATAGGTTTAAATGTGTAAATCCTTGATTAGACTACCTCTATACTTAAACTAATTATAAATATAGGGTATTAGTTTCTTAGCATCTTCCATCTTAGGTGATTTAGACCCTTATTTCCCTATCATGATCCCTTGATTGTTTTGTTTGTTTTAACCATCCTCTTTTGTGTTATATGATTTGATAACAATACATTAGTTTTATTTCATTTATTCATACTTAGCTAGGTTTATTTCATATTATTATTTTCCTAGAGGCCTTGTAACCCTCTTCTTTATTATTGTGTGATAAGTGATCCCTTAGTTAGGTTTAGCATATCCAAATTGGTCAGGTTCCCAATATACAATGTATTGCAATAGATGTTAGTTGATTACACTATCTGATATTGGATTTACCAAGTAGGATATGTTATATATCTATCTTAATTTTTTGCATACATTCTATTGAACCCAACATGAATCTAACCCTTGCATTTTAATTTTTATATTTGCAGTCAACTAGGTAACATTAGTTGCTCTAGTATTATTCTTTGTTTTAAATTTTGGATCTACAATCAACATGGTCATGCTAGTTGACCCAATTTTGTTCTTTGTCTACAGTTTTTCATCTACAATAAAGAAGGTCATATTGGTTGACCTTGTTAATTTATATAATTTTATGTTTTTAGTTAGGTCATGCTAGTCAACTTTGTTCACATATGTAACTTTCAAATTTTAACTTTTGACTAGGTCATGTTGGTTGACCTTGTTCATTTCTATAACTTCCAAATTTCAACTAGGTCATATTGGTCAACCTTATTCATTTCTATAATTTTTAAATTTTAACTAGGTCATGTTGGTTGAACCTATTCATTTATATAATTTTTATCTTTCAAATAGGTCATGTTAGTCAACCCTATTATTTTCTATATTTTTTATATTTCAACTAGGTCATGTTGGTTGACCCTATTCATTTCTATAATTTATATCTTTTGACTAGGTCATGTTGGTCAACCTTGTTCATTTTTATGACTTCCAAATTTCAACTAAGTCATACTTGTCAAACCTATTCATTTTTATGACTTCTAACTTTCAACTAGGTTGTGCTAGTCGACCCTATTCATTTCTACAACTTTTAACTTTCAACTAGGTCATGCTAGTCAACCCTATTCATTTTTGTAATTTCTAGATTTGAACTAAGTTGTGATAATCGATCATGTTCATTTTATACATTTTTTAGCTTTCACACTCAACAAACTAAGTTGACTTAGTCAACCTTGTTTAGGGTCCTTTTAACTAGCTTAGTACTTCAAATTTGTCAATTATCTCAATCTGCCATTTTTATTTTTTAGTAAAATTAATTAGTATTTCAAATTTATATTTTGTTCTTGCCAATTTTTCAATTCTACTAAAATTGTATCAAATAGTCAACTAAGTTGACCTCACTGATAAATTTTTTTTATCTGCTTGCCTTACCAACCAAGTCATAATGGCTGACCTAGTTTATTGTGCCATATTTTTTCCCTAGTTCAGTAGGTGGTAGACCTAGTTTTTGGCATGATTTTTCCCTAGTTAAGTAAGTAGTTGTATAACATAGTTTAGTAGGTGGCTAACTTAATTTGATTTCACCTATTTTTTCTTAGTTTAGTAGGTGGCTGACATTGTTTAGTGGGTGTTTAACCTAGTTTTATTTCATAATTATGTCTTCTTATCAGCATCCAATTATTCAAAAACATTGTATAATCAAGGATTCATATTATAATCTTACTTATAGTATCACTTCAGATGAAACTATTGAATTCCTTCTTTCATGGCTTCCTAATCCCAAACAAATTAATATATCATGAAACCTAAATTTTTCATCCTAAATTTAGACACAATGTAATAAGGTGGATGCTCTCACCCTTGTCCTCCTACTACCAATTTTTAGAATCCTTCTTCACCTAAAAATCTTAATCCTCCATTTGATACTACTCAACTCCTTTATCAAACACTTCAACAAATGACAAATATACAGATCACTCATACTAATCAAATATGTGAATGTAATCTTATATATTACAAATGGCTAGTCAATCATCTCAAGTCATCATGACTCATCCAAATCATATTTTTTTACTTCCTCCTCTTAGAGATATTAATGGGAATATCATCCCTCAACCACTCACACATAACAAAATGATTCAACATATTCAAAATAAACCTTAGCTCCATTCATTAAATCCATAAATATTGGAAACATTTCTACAATTATTACATATGATGGAACTAAAGATACTTTTATCTTTCTCAAATGCTTTGACAATCTCTATAAATAATGGCTTCAAACTAACACCTTTTCTACTACCAAGCTCCTCTTTCAAACATTTATTGGTGATGCACCTGAATGGTACTAAAGTCCCTCAACATTCCATATTAAAACTTGAGGATTTAGTCAATGATCTATTTAAATAATTTCAACACAATGATCTTCCTAAAAATAGCCTTATTCACTTCATCAATTCTAAACAACCACCTAATGAATATGCTCACCCTTTCATCAAATAATGGAATTATCTAGCTCATAAAGTAGACCATAACATGAGTGATGATAATATTTTAAAATTATTTTTTATTGCTCTTAAATCTCCTCTTAAATACAAAGTTTAGATGTTTCCCCCTAAAACTTTAGCAGAAGCCTTATACTAAGCAAATAGATGAGATTTTCTTATGAGTTGATTTGAATTACCTCAAGCAACTACTAAAGAATCATTCCAATAATTTTATCATAACATTGATTCATCTAAGCCTTCACAACCTCAAAAGGAGCACAAAATTTAACTAATTATAACCAAACCCACCCTCAATTGAGTCTATAAGAACTTAAGAATAAATTACCACCCTCTAAACCCATAATCTTTGATCCCTCCAAACCTCCTCCAAAAAGGTACAATCCTGATAAGTTTTATTGGTGGCATGTTATGATTGGGAATTATCATGATATTAATTTATTCATCCTTACCTTATTACTTAATCCACATTTTAATCTTGATTCTCTGATACAACAATGTTATCAAGACTATTTTCAAGTCTCATAAGCCTAATCTTAATAATCACAATCACATCAGCATCACCTATCTAATGATCAACAATAGTTACCTCATACCTCCACTTTATCCACTAATGTTATACAAACCATAGTTAATCCTTATTCCTACATGAATAAGGAAAGGATAACTAACATTAAAAACTTTAAATGGGTGATTTCATTCATCAAACCTCAACCTCTTAGGTAACATAAACCTAAAGAACACCTAGTTCACATGCCTACTCTAAAGTGTATCATAAATGTTCCTCATTTAGTTTATATACATATTTAAACCTCTCCTAAAATTCATATGTCAATTTTGACATCCTCAAAATATAATAAACTAACACATTTACCTATCTCCAACTTTATCCACTAGCCCAATATAATTCATTATAATTATTTAATTTCACCTCATTTCATAGCATATATTGGGGCATTTTCTATCTACATGTCACTTAAAAATTTAGGTCATCGTAAGATGCCCATCCCTAAATAAAATTAGTTGTTGTGGAATCCTATGATGCCCAATCTTCTTTTACATTACACAATAACAAACAAATTCAACTTCAAGAAACCTTCCAAGACATATAGACTTGTATTTCACTTATTCATGTTTGATATAGATGTTAGCATAGGTTTTTACTTGTCAATTTTCATCTCATGTTTCCCTTTTTTTGGATGTTTTATTAATTTCTTATCATTTTAACTAAAACGTTATTTACTTTTTGATTCATTGGTTTTATTTCATTTTAAATTTGGCATTTATTTCCATTTTGATTCTTAGGTACCACTTTCATTGTTATCATTTATTACCTTTTTATCACTTTTACCTTAGTTTCTTCATGATTATTTAACCATTTATTTTCCCCCTCTTTTTGTATGACCATGTACCTTCCCCCTCTTTTGGGATGACTACTAATTTCATTAGTCCTTGTGTTATATCCCTTGTAGGTTAGTATGCCTTCTTTGGTGACATGACTCTCATAGCATAGTCTCATCCCTTTTGGAGTATTATTTTACCTCCTTATGATTAATTATGATGATATTCATCATTATATAACTCAATACATTGATGTATATCTCACTATCCCCATATTTACTTATTTATTTTCATTTTAGGCACACATATGTTAGTTTTGATATTGCACACATACTTTAGGGCAAGCCTAGGAATATTTAGACAACATGGTATTTAGGTCCTTTTCTGTAGTGGTCAAGTGTAAGTTCTCTTTTTTTTTCACCTATTTCACTCATGATTATTTATTTGAATATGTATGGAAGAGGAATACAAAAATCAAAAGAGTTAAAATCCATATCATAAAATAAATAAAAGACAATGATTAAAAGGTAAAAATAATTTTAAAAGTCAAATCAGACCAAAATATGTGATCTTTGATACATTTCATATCTTAGTCAAATCTCAAACTCTAAAGTTGTCTTCATGATAGCTTAGAGGTCCATTAAGGTGTGGTAGGCTAATATACTAGGGTAAAATATCTCATGATATCATATACTTATAGTTCTACCTACTTTCACACACAAGTACCCAATCTTTGTAGTAGATCGATGAATTTATAAGGGTTATTGAGGAGTGGAGAAAACATTGTGGGAAGTAAGATACATTTTAATTTTTATGTACATAACCTTCATGGGATGGTCTATGTACTTATTTTTATCCCAAGATTTGTGTTCATTAGTTAGAGTGTCGTAAGTATGTGATGTAGATAGTTCTTAGACTTGCTCACTTTTATAGTGTGTTACATTCTTGCTAAGGATGTTCACATCACCCATGTGGTGCCTAAAATTATTTATTTTCATCATTTTTCCTTTTATCCCCTTGTTGGATATTGATTTTAGCTGATCACACCTACCTAATTAAGCCTTTTGGTTTATAGTTTATGAGTTACATTATAATACCTCAAATAGGATTGTGTTTTCCTCTCAAACATCCCTTTACATTTTATCACCACACCATATTATTATCATAATATTCATGTCATTAGGTGGTGGAGATTTCTTACATTACATTTTATATCAAGCACTAAGTTTGATTCACTATCCTTTAGAGATTTTTATTTTCATATATCCATCATGTTCTTGTTTTATTTTTGTGGACTTTACTTACCTTACATACTACATATTACATGCTCACATGTTTTCATTTATGTATGACTTGACATGTTTGTCTTACATCTTGACTCACTTTTCATTTTTAACTATTTATGCTTTCATCATGCTTCATTCGACATGTTTTTCTTACATTTTGGCATGCATTTCATTTTTTGTCATTTATGTTTTCTTCATGCTTCATTCAATATGATTATCTTACATGAGGTTACATTTCATTTACTTGCATGTATTTGTTTTATTTATTTTATCACATTGATATTTCACTTACAATGTTTTACATGTTTTTCACTTGATTTAGTGTGTTCTACATTCAATTATCATCATTTTATCATTTACATGTTTGGTATTCTAGTTTTAACCTAGCCTTTGTGATCCTAAATTTCTAATTTTATAAGTAATATAATTAGTTTTAAAAAATTTCCATTTATATTTTTACCATCCTATGTACACATGCATTTATTCTATTTTTTTATATCGTATCCTTGGGTTTTATAAAATGTAGGTACTACGCCATCCATGATCTAGACTATGATATTCTCATGTAGTCATTTAGTAGAAAGGTAAGTCAAGGTATGCATATGGTATTTTTAGTTACTTTAATTTACTTTCAACATTTATTTTTGTAATTAATTTTATTTAGATTAGTGGAAGCTTTTTTATGTTCTTTCTCAAATCACCCTCCCATGTTACACTTTCATGACACATGATGAGCTTCGAGTGGGGCTTATGTATATGCATAATATTTTTAAACTTTATTAATTATTAACACTTTCTCTCTTGCAAAAACCTATCAAGTTTCAATATATTTGTGCAAAAACCTTAAAGGGTGCACTAGGAAAGGGGTGGGAAAACCATTGGTGTTTCATAATATTTTTTTTAGCTTTATCATACCTAAACCCACTATCATTACCTAAAATCACTACGAATTCCATGTATCCAACTCCCAGAGAAAATTATCCCCACTTATCCATTTCTCTAAGTAATTCTCCTTTCAAATATCCCTAACTAATCAAAAACCCTTTTTTATATACTAAGTCAACCTGGTAAATCCTATTATGAAATTTAAAGTGCACATTACATAACTAAGTTAGTCTAGCTAACCTAGTTAAAGGCCTACTTGTAATGTTTTATTAAGATTAGTTCATGTTGGCTGACTTTATTAGATAAAATTATATAAGGGTTAGACCTATCCATTTATATAAATACCATTCATATTTCAATAAAATAAGAGTAATATTCATTTTTCACATTATTACAACTTGCAGTTTTGCTACATCTACATTTGAAGGAGCCATTGCTTAGGGTTTGACTTGGAAGGAAGATAATTTATCTTATGGGAAGTATTGGATGCAAAGTAGGAGTTTTTAATCATTTATCTTATTTCTATAGTTTGATACTTACAAATCCACAACAATCTCTTGAAAATCACCATTGGTCAAGGTGCAAATTGATATTCAAAAAAATTACTCAAAGGTAACTATCTCTAGCATTTGTTATTTCATTTGATAGATAGATATTACACAAAGTAATAGGTTTGAATGTTTAAATCCTTACTTATAATACCTATATAATTAAAATTAGTATAGATATAGGGTTTTATTTTATTTCCATCTTTCACCTTAGGTGATCAAGGCCCCCATTTTATTACCATTATCCCTTGATTGTTTTATTTATTTTAACCATCCCCATTTGTGTTATATGCTTTGATAATAGTAGATTAGTTTTATTTCATGTATTTATACTTAGCTAGGGTTGTTGCTCATTATTATTTTCCTAGAGGCCTTGGAACCCTCTCCTTTAATGTTGTGTGATAAGTGTTCCCTTATGTTTATCAAATCTAATTTGGTCATGCTTTTGATATACAAAGTATTGTAACACATGTTAGTTGATTAATTTATCTAATCTTGGATTTAGCAACTAGGATAAATTTTATATATATATATATATATATATCTTAAATTTTATTGCATACATCATCAACTCTACATTGAATATAAAGATATACATAAAACTATATTTAGGACAAGGTGTGGGAATTATGAATTAATTGTTATGCCTTTTGGTATATCAAACACACCTATTTCCTTCATGAATATTATGAATAGTTTATTTTAGGATTTATTAGATCAATTTTTGATGGGATTTCTTGATGATGTTTTGATATATTCTAATAATGAGAATAAGAATGAATAATACCTACATATGGTTTTACAAAGATTAAGATAACACCAACTATATCTAAAGTTTTCAAAATGCTCTTTTGACTAAAGTAAAATCCATTACTTAGGTAATGTCATTTATAAGGAAGGTATTAAATGGATCCTACAAATATCTCAACTATTAATGAGTGGCCAAATCTTAAAAATGTGCATGAAGTGCATAGATTCATAGGGCTGGTTGGTTACTATCATAGGTTTGTAAAAGACTTCTCAAAGGTTGCTAGCCTTATTACTTATTTGTAGAATAAGGGAAATAAATATGAATGAACTCCATAATATGAAACAACCCTCCATAAGTTGAAAGAATCTTTAACTTCAGCACTTATCCTTGTCATTCTAAATCCTAATGAAAACTTTAAAATATGAGATGATGCTTATAAAGTAGGCATTAGGTTTGTTTTGATTCAAGATGGAAAAGTGGTTGCCTATGAGTCCTATAAGTTCAAATCACATGAGTAGAACTACCCAACCCATGATATTAAACTAGAATCTATGGTTCACACACTCAAGAAATGGAAACACTTTTTGATTTTTGAATACTTCAGAATAAATTATATTCATTAGAATCTAGGACACTTATTTACTCAAGATGAGTTAAATTCAAGATAAATAAGGTGGTTAGAATTTATCAACAACTTTGATATTGATATCAATTATGTAAAAGGTAAAGAAATAGGATGGTTGATGCCCTTATTAGGACTTATGTCACTATAATTTCCATTTTAAGGTCAAATTTTATAAATGTTGTTTTATCTTAACAGTTGATTGAACCTTAATGCAAAATAAATTAGAACGATTTGTCAAATGAAATAACAAAAAATATGATATCGACTTTTATTTGGACTCATATGGACTTTTGAGAAACCAAGGTAGAATATATGTTCCTTATTATAGGAATCTAAGGGAAAAAGTGCTGAAATAGGTGCATATTACACCTCAATTCACTCATCTAAGTGTCACAAAGATGGCACATGAACTGAAAAATCTTTATTTTTGGCCTAGGTTAAAGTGGTATGTAGCCACTTTCATATAAAAATGTTTTTAATTTTAATGTGTTATGGATAAATAGTTCCATCTAGATGGTTTTTGATACCCTCATGTTATTATAGAATGTAAATTTTTAGTGATTTCAATGTATTTCATCTCAAGACTACCTAAGTCTCAAGGTAGACATGATATAATTCTAGTTGTGATTGATAAAGTAACCAAGGATGTTCATTTTATTACAAGAAACCTAGCTAATAATACCTTCACCTTGTAAAAAAAATTGAAGGAAATTATCTAAATTCATGGTGTCTTGTAAGTGATTATCTCTGATCGAGATAAGTTGTTCAATTCCATATTTTGACATACTTTGACAGATGCATTAGTATAAAAATTAAATTTCAATTTAGCTTATCATTTGGAAACAAGTGACCAAACTAAATGGCTGAACCATATTGTTGAGGATATGTTAAGAATATATGTAATGGAACAACATTCAAAATGGGAAGATAGATACATTAGTATAAAAATTAAATTTCAATTTAGCTTATCATTTGGAAATAAGTGGCCAAACTAAATGGCTGAACCATATAGTTGAGGATATGTTAAGAATATATGTAATGGAACAACATTCAAAATGGGAAGACTACCTCCACTTAAGTTAATTTGAATGTAATAATACTTAGCATTATGTTATTAATATGTCACCTTTTGAATCCTTGTATGGGTGAAAGTGTATAACCCCACCTAGATAGTATAGGATATTGTGACATTGATATCATATAATTTTACTTTATGAGCATTTATTATGTTATTATCGATATGTTATTATTGGTTATACTCTAGTTTTAGAATTTGATTTAGTTTACAATATATCAAGTTGGCATTATTGATGTCATTTTTATGATTGTAAGTGATAGCTGAGGTACTGAGCTAGGTTTGGGCCTAGAACACTTTGCTAGATAGATGCTTTAGTTCATATAGGTAAATTAATGTTGAAGTAAAATAATGATATCTAGTTAAATTACCCCTCATTTTTTAATCTTGTATCATGATATTTTAGTATTATGCATGTTGTTTCAATTTTTTATTTAGAAGCCATCATTGGCATTTAAACAATTATGCCTCTAGGTATATTTTGCTTACCATCTATTAATACTTACATTATTGATTATATCTAGTTATTTAAAGTAATTTATGATGGTATAATGATTAGGACAATGTTTATGTTTTACATTTTTATTCAATTTGGGTCAAATAACCTAATCATTTAATTAGGGTTTGCATGACACTTTGGGGAACTCACACTCTAGTGATTATTTTTGGTGAGTGGATTGAATGAGAAGTGGATGAGAGTGGAGGAAAATTGTGAGTTTTCATTTTGACCTTAGAATATGTCCATATTTCTAATATTGAGCTAAATTTATTTTTTGTTTGAATAAACTATGAAAATGAAAAAAGAGGGTTAAAAACCTATTTTGGTGGATTGTGGATCAAGATGGCAGTTGAAGTAGAAAGAGGACACAAGGAGAAAATAAGAAATAAAAAGGAGAGCAATCAGTAGGCAAGTTTTTAATACCAATAAATAAGTTTCTACATTAAATTTTTAAAGATATCTCCTATAAGATTAATAGCATGGAAACCCTGAGAGGGAAGGTGGGTTTTAGAAAGGGCCTCCTCCATTTTTATAACTTCCTCGCCATTCCTTATAAGTGATTTTACCACTTATGGTTTATAGATTTGATTGACTTATTATTTGGAATGGATATACTATGATTTATAAGGAAACCCATTATGGGTGAGGTTGTTTGGAACCATCTTGCCCATAATATGGTGTAAAGATGAGTTTATTAAGGAAATCTAGTGGAATAATTTCTTATTTTTATACTAGTGTGTTTTTATTGTTTGTGTGTGTGTGTGTGTGTGTGTGTGTGTGTGTGTGTGTGTGTGTGTGTGTGTGTGTGTGTGTGTGTGTGTGTGTGTGTGTGTGTGTGTGTGTGTGTGTGTGTGTGTGTCACTATGTCTATTTGCTTGTTGTTTTGGGTTTTACACCTATCTTTTTATGTGACCATCACCATGTTAGAATGGATCTTTCTCTTAAACCTTTTTCATTCATTTAATATTATGGGTTTGTATCTTGTGTGTAGTGATATATTATATCCCCAAACCAATGGTTTGGGTGAGTAGGGATACCACTAATAGATGCATTCAAGTTGTGTATTTCTCATTCTACATGATTGTTTTCATAGATGACTATGGATGATCATTTATACATATTAAATTTATTTATATTCATAGTTATTCTAAGGATATTGAGGCACTCAATAGTTGGAAGTTGTTTATTTGTTGTATTTTACTCCTTGAAGGAAGTTAAATGGTATATCATGTAAATGGTAAGGATTAGGGTTTTTAATTATTAAAAATGCATTTAAATTGTATTTTATGATTGTATCATCTTGATATTCATTTATATATATATATATATATATATATATATATATATATATATATATATATATATACTCATGATTGATGAACAAAGTTGTATGAGAATTGGAAGATTCCAATATTCTTGGTGAGAAAATAAAGCATTGGTGTAACACTTGTATGATGTTTATTTGGAATATTGCTCATATAAATGACATACTTGTATTATAATATATATAATTCCTTTATGTCATTATGTTGATTGTATCTTAACCATATATGGTTGGTATGTAATTGAAGGTCCATGTCACTATGCTATAGTGTTTTAGTGTATAGAGTAAATTTTGTCTTATGAAGGTTATGGTTATAAATAAAAATGTGTTGTTTTATTTTGACTTTTGTATTCTGAGTGGGAAAACTTATTATTACTTTTAATTTTTTTTTAAATTCAACCCATATTTGATGGAATTTTGGTACATACTTGTTACTGTTAAATGTATAATACAAAAAGGGTAATATGGATAAAGTGTGATTTATTATCCTTTGCTTAAATTATGCATGAAGATTATGGTTTAATAAATGAATTATGAGTTTTCATGTTGATCAATATAAACATTTGTGCTTTTTTTTAATCATTGTTATGCTATCTGATGAAATTGATGATTGTAGACCTTACAGCAAACAGTCTAAACTGTATGTTTAGCAAACATATAAACCATGAACAAAAAATCTCTAATGGTAGGAATAAAACATATGTCTTGATCAATTTCTTTCTTCAATACACAGAATGCCATCAAAAACTCAAAATAAGGTGGGAATTTGGTAACTTTCCTAGGTACTTACAATGCGCTCCAATAATTACTTTACTGAAATTTGAATAGATTACTCACAAATTTTTTAGTTGGCAGACCAAGAACTCGCATTTGTTCTTAAATCTACTGTCAGCTCTCTAGTTTGACCTCATTACCAAGAATACACACCACATCCCCAATAGCCTATTAAACCACTTGCAAATTAAGTTCTAACACCAGTAATATCAATGACAATTGCCCATTCAATGGCTGAAATTTTGATAATTTCTTTGTCGTGATGTGAATCAAACATTAAACTACTAATAGCTCTTGATTTATAAACTACCAGAACTGAAATATTTATAGAAGACCTAGCAATGAATAATCCAACATTTAATTCATTCTAGAAACAACATTTAATATATTTGAGTGCCCAGCATCACATATGTTTTGATAAAACAAAGGGACCGTCACTTAACTTCACACCCAATATAGATGGTTTGATATGACAAGAATAAAAAAAAGGAATCATACTTAACTTCATGCCCATCATAACTTTTTAAAATGACCAATATTGAAATCAATACATTTAAACGTCTAGCAATCATATGCAACCTGTGAGAAACTATGACCTAGCAGTAGGTGCTTTGATTTTGTCCAGACCAAACCACAGCTAGTAACAACAAGTTCATTCCAATCTTAGCACACCAACAGCAATAGCAACACACTTTTCCAGTGTTCAGTTTCAAAAGACAATTCTGGTGTTGTTCTGTGCTGCCAGTCTTCCTCCTACGCCCCTACTCTTCTTTTGCCAAAACATATTCCCCTATTTTTTTACCACACCCACACCAATCCTCATACAAAATGTATGTTCTCAATATAGCTAATTAGTTCTAACCAAGGCTGGGCGCAACAATCTCCCCAAAATGCATAAAACAGTCTTCTAACATAAGAAGATTCAAAACGGCTTGACAACTCACCCAACAGACTATTTTGCCAAATTTAAAAATTAGAAAAACTAAGAATTGGAGGGAAAAACAACTTAACAAACTAAAACATGCTAAAACTTAAAACAAATATGCTCCTAGTGTGAGGATGCTCCTGCATCATTCTTCCAAGGAGCAGAAGAAGTATTCTTCATTTGTTGTTTTTCTGCATTACTTCTTCTATACTTGTGCCCCACTTAAGGATGTCATCTGTAGTCAACCATGTTGCATCTTCAGCTGGTAGATTCTTCCACTTAGTTAGATACTAGAAGTATTCTTTGTTCCTTGTATTTTTAACTACTTTCTTATCTAAAATACTCTCAATGTCCTTTGGCACTTCCTTTGGTAGTTGCTGCTCCCATTGGATAACTTCATCTACCCTTGTTTCAGTTTCTTTGTCTGGTTGTCCTTCATCTTTGTATGGATATAGATCTGCAACATTAAAAATTGGAGAAATTCCAATTCCTTTTGGCAATTCTATTTCATATGCATTATTTGAAAACTTTCTTATTACCTTGCATGGTCCTATTTTCTTTACCTTTAGCTTGTTGTATTCCATTTTTGGGAACCTTTCTTTTCTGAGATGAGCAAGAACAAAGTCTCCAATACTAAAACTGACCTCTATTTTCTTTTGGTCTGCCCTTAGCTTGTACTTGATGGTGTTTTCTTCAAGTTTCTTCTTTACCTGTTCATGCAAATTTTGCATGGCATTGGCAAATGCTTCTGCATCATCACTCCTTGTCTCCATGCTACTTAGATTTCTTAACTCATACACACCCCTTGGATGCATTCCATACATGATTTGAAATGGACTCAATCATGTACTTCTGTTAGGAGAATCATTATAGGCAAATTCAGCTTGTGCAAGTGCAAGATCCCATTGTTTTGGATGCATACTTACTAGGCTTCTCAAGATGTTTCCCAAGCTCCTATTGAAAACCTCTATTTGGCCATCCATTTGGGGATGATAGGCTGAAATAAAACTCAATTGTGTTCCCAATTTATTCCATAAGGTTCTCCAAAAATGTCCAACAATTTTGGTGTCCCTGTCAGAAATAATGCTTCTAGGCAATCCATGCAATCTAACAACATCTTGAAAGAATAGATTAGCTATGTGAGTAGAATCACTTATTTTGAAACACAAAATAAAGTGACCCATCTTTGAAAACCTATCTACCACAACAAATATGGAATCATGGCCTTTTTGAGTTCTTGGCAAACCAAGTACAAAATCCATGCTTATTGAATCCCAAGGCCTATTTGGAATGGGTAGTGGCTGGTACAAACCTATGTTTTGACTGCTTCCCTTGGCATATTGGCATGTTTTACATATTTCAAAAAAATTCTTAACATCAATACTCATACTTGGCTAATATTAGTGAGCACTCAATTGTGCTAATGTCTTGTTCTACCCAAAATGTCCTGATAAGCTACCACTATGTTTTTCCTTCAACAAATTCTCCCTCATGGAACTCTTGGGAATGCAAAGCTGGCTGCCTTTGAATATTAGACCCTCTTGGACCATGAAATCTATCCAAGGACTTCTATCAACCCCCACTGGATTCATGCAAGCTTCATATGGTTCCTTGAAGTCTGGATCTTCCTTATATAGCTCCATCAAATCTTTAAATCCCACAATACTTACTTGAGACTCCTGTATGATTAGATTTCTCCTGCTTAAGGCATTTGCAACCTTGTTAGATTGTCCTTTCTTGTGTTTAATAGTGAATGTGAAACTTTGTAAAAATTCAATCCATTTGACATGCTTTTGATTCAACTTATTCTGATTGCTAATGAACTGTAAAGCATAGTTGTCAGTGAATAAAACAAATTCTTTAGGAAAAAGATAATGCCTCCACTTCTTCAAAGCTTGTACAAGAGCATAGAATTCTTGATCATAAGCTGAATATTTCTTCTTAGCATCACTTAACTTCTCACTAAAGTATGCTATAGGCTTCCCATCTTGACTTAAAATAGCACCTATTGCAGTTCCACTAGCATCACATTCTACTTGAAAAAGTTTATTAAAATCAGGCAAGGTCAAGATTGGCTCTTCAGTTACCTTATTTTTCAATAATCTGAAACTCTTATCAGTAGCCTCAGTCCAACAAAAACTTCTTTTATCACCCTTGATTGTATCTATCATTGGAGCAACAATTCCACTAAAATTTATTATGAATTTCCTATAGAAGCTAGCCAAACCGTGAAAGGTTCTTACCTCATATGTGCTCCTAGGTGTAGGCCACTCAAGTATAGCCTTAATCTTTTCCTTATCCATCTTCAATCCTTCTTTTGAAATCACAAATCCCAAATATATCAACTCTATTTTTAGAAAACTACACTTTTTGACATTGATTAGCAATTTCTCCTCATGTAGTTTACTCAATACCATCCTCAAATGTTTCAAATGATCTTACTTATTTTGACTAAACACCAAAATATCATCCAAATACACTATCAAAAACTTACCAGTGAACTCCTTCAGCACTTCATTCATCAGCCTCATGAAGGTGCTTGGTGCATTGGTTAGTCCAAATGGCATAACTAACCACTCATAGAGTCCATCATTGGTCTTGAAGGCTGTTTTCCATTCATCCCCTTCTCTTATCCTAATCTGATGGTAACCAATTTTCAAATCTATCTTAGAGAAATGTGTAGCTTCACTTAAACAATCAAGTAAATCATCAATTCTAGGTAGTGGAAATCTATACCTAATAGTAATCTTGTTGATTGCTCTGGAGTCTGTACACATTCTCCAAATCCCATCCTTTTTAGGACTCAACACTGTAGGGATAGCACAAGGACTTAAACTCTCTCTTACCAATCCTTTGTCTAACAATTCTTGAACTTGATGCTTGATCTCTTCATTTTCCTTTGGTGTCAACCTATAGGCAGCTTTATTTGGAAGATTTGCTCCTAGAATCAAGTCTATGTGATGGCTAATACTTCTCAATGGTGGTGACTCATCAGGTAAATCATCTACCATAATGTCAATGTACTCATTCAACATATCTTGAATCTCTAATGGCAAATCAATCAACTTAGTACTAGTGACTACACTCCTTGGCTTACCAATTATAGCAAAGTTTACCTCTTCTTTCTTCATTTGATGTAGAAACTCTTTGCCACTTATTATCAATACTTTAGAATTCTATCCAACAACATTAGCACCCTCTTCTTTCAATGGTGTGAGTGTATGCTTGATCCCATCCTTTTCAAACATATGTGTATTCAACCTTCCATCATGCATGGCCTTCCTGTCAAATTGCCAAGGCCTTCCAAGCAAGATATGACATACATCCATGGGCATGACATTACATAAAATTTGATCCTTATATGTTTCTATCTAAATATCTACTTTGCATTGTTCACCTACCAGAATTTTGTGTCCTTTTTGTAGCCAAGAGACTTGATAAGGTGTAGGATGTACCTCCTTCTTCAAGCCTAGTTTCTCCACCATCTCAGTTGACACAAGATTGTCAGTACTCCCGATGTCAATAATGACCTTACAACATTTCCCCTTACTCTTACATGTGGTTCTAAATAAATTTTTCCTTTGAGATGGTTCTACAACTTCTTTATTTGGCTTTAACAAAATTCTTTTCATCAAAAGAGACTCACCTTCTTCTGGGGTATCTTCATAAGCTGCTACAACTTCTACATTTTGTTCTTCACCTTGGGTCACATGTACACCCCTCTCATGGCTGGTAGAAGGGTTCTCTAGACACTCATATGCCCTGTGTCCTGCATACTTGTTGCACTTAAAGCATTTGCCCATGAATCTTCCTCTTTCTCTTCGATATCCTTGGTATGGTCTTCTTCCTCTTGGTGTATAGCTGCCTCTTGAACTTTATGAGCTGCTGGCCTCTTCATGAGATGTTTATAGCTATCTTCTACCTCCTTGAAATCCTCTACCTCTGATGGACTTGCCCCTTCCTCTTGAGAAGGATGTTTGTTTCCTTGCAATCTTCTCCTCAGCTTTCAAGGCAAATATATATGCCTCCTCAACTATCTTAGGAATGAGAAGACTAATTTCATCTTGAATGGAAAATTTCAAACCATTGGTGTATCTAGATACCTTCTCTGTATCATCCTCAATATGACCTGATCTTATAGTTAATCTATAAAACTCTTTAGTATATTCTTTCACAGACATTTCTTTTTGCTTCAAATTTTGTAATTGCTTAAAAATATTTGCTTGATAATCTTTAGGCATAAACTTAAATTTCATTTTTGCTACCATTCTATCCCAGCTTCTGATCTTTGGCTTCCCTTTCCTTCTTTCTTCTTACACTCCATCCCACCACAGGGATGTATGTTTCTTTAGCCTTGTCATGGCATACTTGACTTTCTTATCATCTTCTTCAATTCCTTCATACTCAAAGTATTTGTCTAATGCATTAATCCAATCAATTAATTCTTTCACATTTAAATTACCTTCATACATTGGAACCTCCATTTTTGGCTTTGTGTTCACCTTCATAATGGCTTTGATCAACCTCTCTTCAGCTATTTCTTCTTCCACCACCAATTCATCTTCTGGTGGCTCCTCTTCTCTATCACTGACTTCACCCATGTCAATGCCTGTTCTTTGGGCCATCTCTAGGTCTTGTAGCCTAGCTTTCAGGTTCCTAATCTCTTCTGCCAGTGCAACCTGTCCTCTAGGTCTCTTTCTTCTAGCTCTACCTCTGTTTCTAATTCTCATGGCCATCTTGCTTCTTCTTCTCTTGGATCTTTAGATTGTGCACAATCCCTTGTGCTCTGATACCAAATTGATGAAATTGAAGATTGTAGACCTTACAGCAAATAGTCTAAACTGTATGTTTAGCAAACATATAAACCATGAATAGAAAATAACTAATGGCAGGAATAAAACATATGTCTTGATCAATTTCTTTCTTCAATACACAAAATGCCATCAAAAACTCAAAATAAGGTGGGAATTTGGTAACTTTCCTAGGTACTTGCAATGCACTCCAATAATTACTTTACTGAAATTTGAATAGATTACCCACAAATTTTTTAGTTGGCAAACCAAGAACCTGCATTTGTTCTTAAATCTACTGTCAGCTCTCTGGCTCAACCTCATTACCAAGAATACACACCATAGCCCCAATAGCCTATTAAACCACTTGAAAATTAAGTTCCAACACCAGTAATATTAATGACAATTGCCCATTCGATGGCTGGAATTCTGACAATTTCTTTGTCGTGATGTGAATCAGACATTAAACTACTAATAGCTCTTGATTTATAAACTACTAGAATTGAAATCTTTATAGAAGACCTAGCAATGAATAATCCAACATTTAATTCATTCTATAAATAGCATTTAATATATTTGAACACCCAGCATCACATATGTTTTGACAAAATAAAGGGACCATCACTTAACTTCACGCCCAGCATAGATAGTTTGATATGACAAGAATAAAAAAAAGGAATCATACTTAACTTCACACCCAGGATAACTTTTTAAAATGACCAATATTGAAATCAATACATTTAAATGTCCAGTAATCATATGTGACCTGTGGGAAACTACGACCCAGTAGTAGGTGCTTTGATTTTGTCTAGACCAAACCACAACTAGCAGCAACAAGTTCGTTCCAATCTTAGCACACCAACAACAATAGCAACACACTTTTCCAGTGTTCAGTTTCAAAAGACAATTTTGGTGTTGTTCTGCACTACCAGTCTTCCTCCTATGCCCCTGCTCTTCTTTTGCCAAAACATATTCCCCTATTTTTTTTACCACACCCACACCAATCCTCATACAAAACGTATGTTCTCAATATAGCTAATTAGTTCTAACCAAGACTGGGTGCAATAATGTCCCCAAAATGCATAAAATAGTCTTCTAACATAAGAAGATTCAAAATGGCTTGACAACTTGCCCAACAGACTATTTTGCCAAATTTAAAAATTAGAAAAACTAAGAATTGGAGGGAAAAACAACTTAACAAACTAAAACATGCTAAAACTTAAAAAAAATATGCTCCTAGTGTGAGGATGCTCCTGCATCATTATCTTAAAGATTTCAATATGGACATTGAATTATATGTTGTCCTTGTATAGTGGACCTTATTTCAAAAATGTTTGAGTATATACATTTGTCTAGTTTCATTTTAAAAGTATGGACTGTGTACTCTTTTAATGGTGTTTGAAGAGATTTAATTGGTCTAGACTACATGGATGTAAAATTTTAATTTTCATGGTTATTATCACTATGAAATAAGTCTAATTTATGAAAGTTTGTTAAGGCTATATTTTCCTTTTAAAATTTAACTTTGGCATAAATTAATATTGAGGAGAATGTTATAATTGTTGAATAGATTTCACAAGATATTTCTTAGCTTATTGAAAAATGTGATAGGTATGTTTAGTTATGAAACTCTCTATAATGATTGATCTTTATTAGCATATTAATAAAATAGACAAGGCATTGTGTTTCCTTGTTGGAATATGTTATGGTGATCTTTGTTTTAATTCATAGTGGATAATTTTATTGGAATATAATTAGTGTTTAATTAGATAATTTTACCTAATTTGAATAGATAACTTAAAAATGGTGAGTAAAGAATTGGGTTTCATCATTCATGTTATTATATTGAATTTTTTCTTGGTAGCATTTTGATTGAATGCCTTCATGGTAAATATCTTTCTTGAAGCATGAATAAGGAAGCAAATTTTTAAGTGTTTCAATGATGGTTATAAATTAGTAAAGGAGGATGTTCAAATTATGTGTTTTTTTAAAATATAATATGTATATACTTTATTTATTTACTTGTGAATTAATAATTACAAATATAACCCATACCCATATAGTTAGTGGCCTATCAATTTGGTAGATCAAACTTAGACTTAATCAGAAAAAGGGTTAAGGATCTTAGATGATGAGTGAAGTTCATTAATTATTATTTGAATAATTTTTGTGATGTATGGAGAATAATGAAAAACATAATGTTATTAATGAAGGTATATATTTAGTACATTTCATTATATATCACTTACTTGATGGGGTTATAAGTTAAGATTGTTTATTATTAAAGGGTGTAGTCTCTAAATGTATGGGTCATTTTTAATAATGTGAATAAATGACTTGTTAACCATATTAGACACTTAAACTTATATAAAGAGAATTTTATTGTATTATGTCTTAGAAATTTAAGTATGAAGGAATATAGATTGTTGGTTATAGGCAAGATATGTTGCATGAGAGAATGATGTTATAAAGGCCTATAAAGTGGGAGAAGGTCTCATAAATATTAATTTTTTATTCTAAGACAATAAAATAACCAAGAGGTTTTCATTGGAAATAGATTGACACTAACTCATTGGATTAATAGACCCACCTACAAACACTATCAGAGGATAAAAGCAATCTCATTTTTTGTTTCATTATGAATTATTGGAATCAATCATGTAATCATGTGTATTGTAGTTTTAAAATGTATATCATGACCTTAAAAATTCAAAAAAAATTGGGTTGAAGTTTTTGGGTTCATGACATAAACTATTTACAAAAAATTTGAATATCAGTAGGATTTCACTCCACACAAATACTTTCAAAAAGAAAAGAAAAAATCAAAGGGGTTGTAATTTAATTGGAAATGATGATGACATGTCAAAATTGATACATTATCTACCAAGGTAAAAATACTAAAAGGTATCCAAAATAAAATAGATGACATTGAGTCCTAGGTGAATTTAATAGAATGGATACCCTTATTCATTTACTCTAAACCACATAAGGTTGATTATTCATGCACAAGAATTGGATTGTTTATCACTCAATTGTGAATATGTGTGTGTGTGAGTGAAGGTGTTATATACCAATTTGTGTATATGATATCATGTCACAATTGTTACACTGTCCACTAAGGTACACATCCTTGAATATATCCAAAATGAAAAGGGGTGAAGTTACATTAACACTATGTTGAAGGAGACTGGCCCATAAATAGTACAACACTACATAGAAAGAGACCTACCCCTCAATAAATTAACACTACATATAAGGATAATGATTATTCATACCTATAACAATTCAAGTTAGTTTATTCTCTTAATAAAAGAAAGAAGAAAGAAAAAAAGAAAATAACAAGCTAGTTAATCTTGATTTACTCAAAATGAATTAAGAAACTAAACTTGGTTATTTTAAGGGAATAAATTCAACTCTGTAAGTATATCATAATGTTTTAGATGTTAACAACTAATTATAAACATATAAAATTTTGTCCATTTCATTATCAAAAAGTAGGTTTGACTTTAAATATGATTTTCATTTAACCATCAAAGAGTGTATTTGACCTTAAATTTAATGTCCATTTGACCATTAAATGGAAATTTTAGTCTTAAATTTGATGTTTGTTTGATTATCACATGTAATTTTTATTCTTTCTTGGAAAACTCAATTAAGAAATTGTAATAATTTTGACCTACAATGGAGTTTAGAACCCCTTTTTATCTTTTCCCAAAATTTAATTTTGACCACAACACACTGGTGTAACTAGATTGAGGCCATTTATCATCACTTAGAAGGAAAATTTTATAGAATGTAATTGAATCATTAATTATTGTACTATGTGACTAATAAAAATACAAAATTAACTCCTTAAAATTGATCTCTCTAGATATTTTTTGAATAGATATTTAAAATATGTGTACTTATATATAAATAGTTTCAATATTTAAAAGTTATTGGCCAAGGTAAACTAAGCTTGGTATATATCTACCAACAACTATATTTTATTGTAAAGGGTATCTCTCTCTCTCTCTCTCTCTCTCTCTCTCTATATATATATATATATATATATATACATATATATATATATATATATATATATATATATATATATATATATATATATATACATATATATATATATACATATATATATATATATATATACATATAAATATATATATACATATATATATATACATATATATGTATGTATATATATATATATGTATGTATATATATATATGTATATATATATTTATATATATATATACATATACATATATATATACATATATATATATATATGTATATATATATATATATATTAGAGAAGGCTCATCTATTTTTAACCATCTCCTATCAAAAAATAAACAAATAAATTTGAGGTTTGAGAAAGGATGGAAATTTGAATTGAGCAAGAGGATGGAAATTTAAATTTATCAATAGGATGGAAATTTGAAATGAAGGTTGCATTGGTTTTCAACATGTTGTTTCTTCAAAACACTCCCCATTTTCAAGTTAAAAATGTAGACCCTCTTTTTCTTGACTGATTTGGATGTTTCCACATCTATTCTAAGGGACCTTTCATGTTTCAGGATTTACTTGGGAGTGGGAATTTTGCATCTTTGTGAATGGATAAATCTTGAGTTAAGACCTTTTTAATTACAAACTAGGTTATTAAATTGATTTCTATGTGCTAGGTATTTATTTGTTTTATTATTTGAGTAGTCCATCTATAATTCAATTTTATAGGTAGACTCAATTTTTATATTATGTCGATCTCAGCTCAGTTGAGCCCTTATCCTTTGATCTTGAGTCCTTTAATTCTAACTCACCCAAGTCACCCGAGTCGAGCTCTACCAAGCTCCTAGTTTATTGAGTCAAGTCGAGTGAGCTAAAAATGCCCTAATTTTGAGATAATTGAGTCAAGTCAACCATTTCTTTGAAATCTGATCTCTATACCTTAGCCATTTTTATTTGTTCAAATCTAGGCCTTGAGTCTTTTGATTTTCCCCAGACCTTTCCATGTGTTATCATTTGATTACTTCAAAGTCCTAGGCTAGTCTAAAAAGTTTCTAATTCATTTCAATGCCCCTAGGATCTAAGATCATGCCACATGGCATGATCAAAGTAACCTAAGATGATGAAGATTTAATCAAAATTCTAAAATCTTTGATCCCCTAAGGGCCTGAGAATTCACCATGTGGAAACTTCATGGGAGCCTAAGAGATTAAGCCATATGATACTCAGGAAAGGACCTAATACTCCTATGGCTTGAGATCCTAAGAGACCACCACCTGGTGAATTATTTGTGTATTTGTACCATGAATATGAAATCAATTATAGTATAAAGATAAGGGCCCATGTCATCATGGTGATGCCATATTGTGCCTTTCTATTTCTTGAAACAAATATACCTAGCTTGATGAAGGACTATCATATGACACACTAATGATGTTGACATTACCCTAAGATTAAATTTGATAGGAATTTATTCATAATTAAACCATAAACCTTGAACCTTTAGGCCAATAAGGACATGCCACATGGTACTTAGTGGGCTTAAAATTAATAATCATCCCAAACATCAAAATTGATAATTGTTCAATCTGAATTAATGATGGATATGTATGTGCTTTATTCATAAGGAAGTACATATGTTTGAGTCAAAATATAATTAATTTAAATGTCTATGTATAAAATATAAAAATATTTCATTTATTTCTCACATTTGGTCTAAAATATTTATATTCATGATTCAAAAAATTTAATGCTTTTACATTATCATCTCTTTATATTATGCTTAACCATTTCATTTTATCTTATAGGGTTCATATTTTAATTTGATCCATTGATTTGGATGCATGTCCTCATAAGGGATTATGGACCCTTATTCAAACCATAACTCATAAAATACAATCTTTAATTAGTGAAACATAAAGGATAATTTATGAATCACAAATAACAAGTCAAAAGGGGGAAAGTCAAGGTTTGTATGTGGTAATGAATAAGATACATGAGATGGATCTAAAATAATGAAAAGATGGATGAAAAATAATGAATGGGATGGTGGATCCAAAATTAATCAACTAATGGTTAGATATGATGACATAGATTCTAACTAAAAGGCATGGTCATGCCTTCATATCTATTGATGCATAAAAGTCATCCAACCACCTTATCCATTGAGCAATGAATAGTTGTAACTACCTTATTAGTGGGCTAAGTTTGTAATCAACAGAGGGGGATGGCCCCTTTGTGTATTTTTTTTTATAACTTTTCTCAAGGCTAACATTTTTAGGATTAGAGGATGTTTTTCATGGCTAGATATTTGTTAATTATAACAGATAAATATAGAACCAGAAATATTTTCATGTATTTTACTACTTTTGGATAATATCTACCTTTTTCCTATATTAGTCTTGATACTATAAAATTGTTTCTTACACTTGAATTATTGTAAGCACTCAACATTATTAATAAAAATGTATATCTTGATGTAATGCTATTAAGAGTTTAAATCCATATCATGTGCATGTATATGGTGGTCATGATATTTTCCTCTTATCTAGTCAACTTCCTAGGCTCTCACACCATCCTTGGGTTGAATTTGTGCTAGGTATGGCTCAACCAAGGATTGGTTTCCAATGGGTCTTCTCAATCATACATTACAAGAACATTCGGTATTAGCATCCTTTTTATCTCTTTATCCTTCTCTTTTACATTTTATTTATGATGAGTTATCCTAGGTTTAAATCAATATGAATATGCATGTTAATATTGGTTTATTTATTTTTTGGTCACTATTTAAGCATTGTTGAATATATGCATGTGATAAGTCTACTTGAAAATCATTTATCTACTTATAGTACTTCTCTTAATAAATGAATATTTACATTTGAGGTTAGGCCCTACAATCACTTTCCAAGGAAAATCCTACATCTTCCTTAATGTCTAAGTTAGAGTTATCATAGTTATTTAGTTTGTTAAAAAGGCCCCTTGAAATGGAATGGTTACACATCAACCTGATGAGTGAAGGTCAACATACCAAGTCTTAATAAATTTAGGCATTGAAGAATCATTTTATTCATGGGATATTCTTCCTTTTAGGAGAGGTAGATTATTAATAAAACCCTACCTAGTTCTTATTGTGTCAAAAACACCATCAACATGAATGGTGCTAGAAGGAGGGCTACCCCATGAACACAAACTGAGTCATAATCAAAGTTTGAACTAAGACATTTTATAAACCTTTGATTCCACTAGGCTAAAATATATCTTAAGATATAAAATAGGAGGATAAACACTCAATAAAAGTCTACTGGGGATAACTTTGAGTTATTACAACTAATTGATCATAGAATAATAAAATAAATATCTAACAAAGGAAAATAAAAGGCTAATCCCATTCAGTCAACTAGTAATTCACCAATAGCTATGAATACTTATTTTTTTCAATCCATTTATCATCATAAAGCCTATCCCTATGGCCAATCCCATGGTGTGACTTGGCCAAGGTGGGTACCCTATGATTATTCTAGAGTTTTGGCATGACTTGACAAAGAACCTAGACAAATTTTATCTTATGTTCATAGTTAGAGGACCTCAAATAGATGAATAACATATATAGGTAGTCAAATATTCCATTATCAAAACATAGGTGCAACATGAGGACTTTTCCTATATGGTCTTTCCCTATTCATTTAGGGAGACTACCTATTCCCAATACCTAGGATTACCTAGCATATCTATAACCACTTGGGATGGATTGAAACCATCTTTGTAAACCATTTTAAGTTCCCCATTGACCCTACCATTTTATACCTGCATTTTTTCACTCCTAAGAGAGGAATAAATGAACCCATGAGCATGTTTAATGCTTAGTTTTAAAAACTTTATCAAAGGTTGAAATACCCTTACATATTAGTAGAGGGCTCTACCATCCAAACCCACTTGATATCTCAATATCCTTTGATTTCAGTGTTCCTTTGAAGAACCCATGCTTCACTTCCCTCCCTATTATTGGCCTACAATGAAGTTATGTACATAGAACACTAGATGTTACCCCAATGATATAACACAAATGTTTTACCATATTTAGGACAACCAATAGCTTATAACTAGCTCTTAATGATTAATCAATCTCTCAACTAAGGTACCCCATTAATAAACCCCATTCCAGGAGCCTTGTATGGAAGTTTTAACCTAGTGTATAATCTAAGACCAATGAATCACATGATTGGTGATCAATATTACATGCCTCCAAACCATTTTTCCCATATATAACTAATAATTAGCATGTCCTAGTTGCTTAAAATAACATATCCATAATGTCAAGTACTAACAGTTATGTTGTATCTATTAACAACCTATTAGAATCACCCTAATTCTTGAACAATCAAGACACTACCAATAACACCCTTAATCTAGCATAGTCTATTATCCCAACATTTTTGAATGTTAATGCACATGTGGTAAACCCAAAATAGAAAACTATGAATCAACCAAATAGAGGCATAGACCTCAAGGTAGGCAATCTGAGGAAATTGGTCCAAATATTGTCCAATGATGTAATCAATTGCATAGGCAAGGACCTCATAATTCAAATGAAAATAAAAATAATCCATCTCAGGGTATAAATTTCAATTTCTAACATCCTAATAGACAATGGAATACCTAACCTAATAATGGAAATTTACCTAATCCTCTTGACATCGACAATTAAAATAATAATAATGTTTCCCATTTGGTGAATTTCATAAACTTGCTTTAGACACTTAGTGTAGAGTGCATAACATAGCTAACCATGTATAAACTAATTGTGTTGAGTTTATAGTTGCCTCTAACATCTTCTAAAAGGAGGTAGATAACATGGAAATAGTTCTTACTCCAAGTGATAACCCAAACCAAGATCGAGGGAACCTAAGAGCCACTCTAGTATTAGAGACCTATGAATTTCCATTTGAAGATGACAATTAGATTGAACACGATTTAGATGAGATCCACACTTTTAGGCAGTTCTAAAGGGGGAACAATTATAAGCTTAGGAGTAAATCAACTAATCTTTTGAACACCTCTACTCCTCCAAAAAACACTCAGGTTCCACCTAATGTGAACTCAATAAATAATCCTCTGCTACCTAAAAAACCTCCCATATATTATTATTCAAATAACTATGCATCCCATAATCCACCTAACAAGAAAAAAGAACAAGCCAAACCTAGTTGTGACATTGTGGAAGATTTAAAGAAAACCAAAGATAACATTACTATGTTTGAATTGATGCAAATGACTAATCAGAGGGAGTTGATTTTGAAATAATTGTCTAATAATAAAGGGAAATAATTTGTGAAAACATATGATGCACATGTTACTTTATATAAGGGAAAACTAAGATGCCACCCTTTTTTCTAACAATTAGAATCTTTGGCAAAAACTTACACAATTGCTTGGTTGATTCAGGCGCCTTTGAAAATGTTATGCCATATGTTATCTACCAACAATTGGGTCTTACACATAAAAAATATAATCATAAGTTAGTCCAATTGGATAAAATAGAGGTGAATTTAGTATGGTATTTGAATCATATACACATGTAACTAGCCTAAGACTGAAGGGTTCAATAATTCATTGATATCCAAGTGGTGGATATCCCTAAGACTTATGGCATGTTATTGATTAGGGACTAGTTGAGGGCACTCAATGGTTAAATGGAAATGGAATATAGCCACATGTGTTTTATATGGAATGATATACCTAACAAGATTGAAATTGAGCAAGAACTAAGATGGCACATATTATTATTGAGTATAACTGAACAAACAAGGTCTTCTATGAAGAGTCAAAAATAGGAGTTTACTCATTGCACAAAGAAGAAAAGACCCATGATAACCTCTTTATTAATGTTCTTAGTGTTCAAACAAATGCAAAACTAGAGGAACTAGACTAGTTAGATGAAGAGGACTTCATTTTTGCCTTAGAGGTAGCTCTGGCATATGAGAATTTGAAATATGATCACTTGAGTGGGAATAAAGATTTTTAATGCTCTTCATTAGTTGAAACAACCATTATGGATGAATCCATTCTTGATTATCCTATATAATAATTATCCATGGGGCCTTCACCAAGTGAAGGACCCTCATATATTGAGAAACAAAATAGACATTCAATCAATAATGATAAAATACACCATGAATTCAACACTGAAGCTACATTCCCCTTACAAACAACACTAGAATGCTCTAGCATAATGAAATTAGACTTATAGATATTGAAATTTTATGGTTTTAAGTCCAAAAAAGGGTACAGTGTTAGATCAAAATTGGTTAATATAAAAGGTAAATCATATCTATTTGCATACCACCTACAATTTTCTTATACTAACAATGTGGTCAAGTATGAGGCATTAGTTTATGAATTTATGTTTGCCCTGAGAAAGAAGGTGAAGAACATTACAGTATTGGGTGACTCAAAATTAGTGGTTAAATAAGTAAGTATCTAATATTCATGAAATGATAATAATTTTTCAATGTAACACAACTAGGTTTGGAGCCTAACAGAAGATTTTGATGCATTTTACATATATACTCTACCCAGATAAAAGAACTACATAGAAGATGCACTAGACACTACTACAAGTACTCTTGAACATGTTGCTAATCAAACAATGAAAATATTCTTAGTAGAGTTGGTATTTACTCCCTCAATCCCTGATAATATCATGATTTTTTGAGTTTTTAATGATGACCAACACATTTTAGACTTTATCACCAATACAGAGGTATTTTCTAGTCAAATTATTGATGAGAATGGTCAAGATGTTTGCAATATAGATGAGGATGATACCCTAAATCTAAAGATAAACAACATACCCAATTAGATGGTATCACTTAAGAGGTTATTCGATATGAATTATCAAAAGTAAAAGAACAAGTTAACCCTTGATTAAGGCATGCCATATAATCATTGAAACTTGGGTGATGCAAATGATTTAAAAAATGCATTTTAAGGCACATCTAGTACCCGAGAAGAGAAATAAGAAATGACATAAGTCCTCAGAGACTTTAGACATGTGATTTCATAGAACTATAAGGATCTAAAAATTTTCAACACCCCCATATTCACACATAAAATCCACCTGAATTGAAGAGTCATGCCCTTTAGGTAGAGACAAAGGCTAGTCAATCTATTACTTAATCCATTAATATTTAAAGAAGTGAAAAAATTGCTTATAGAGAGGATCATATTTCTAGTTAGGCATTGCATGTGGGTTGAAAACTTGGTGCCAGTGAGGAATAAGAATAGGGAGATCAGACTCTATGTTGATTCTATAATTTAAATAAGGCATATGAAAAATATAATTACCCCTTTCCCTCATTACATGAAGTTTATAAATTTTCAATGGAACTCAAATGATGTCCTTGGATAAATAATTTGATTATAATCAGGTACTAGTCAACTATGAGGACCATATCAAAAAAATTCATGACCAAGTGGGGCAACTTCATTTATAAGAGGATGAATTTTGGCCTCATCAATGTAGGGGATACATCTCAAAGAGCCATGGCCATAGATTTCAAAGACCTTATGGGAAAGTGTATTGTGGTATACATGGGTGACTTGATAGTATTCTCCAAATGCAAAGGTGACCATGTCAAAGATTTGAGGAGAGTAGTGAAAATATGCAAAGATCACAAGATCTCATTGAACCCAAATAAGTGTATATTTGGGGTCACTAAAAGGAAGCTATTAGGCCATATCATTTCAGAGTAGGGTATATCAATAGACCCTAAAATGCAATCTATTATATAAACCCCATTACCTTACATGAAGAATGAGATGAAGTCATTATTTTTGGAAGATCAACTTGATAATAAATTTCATCTCTAGATTTTATAAATAGTTAGACCATTGAATGACATGCTCGAAAAAGATGTTAAATTTGAGTGGATGAGTGAAACATGGCAAGTTTTCACCCAAATCAAAGAGTAAATTGTACACACACTAATATTATTCAACCTTGATTACATGTAGCCTTTTTATATTTACTCCTTTGCTTTAGAATATTTGACCACTACTTTTTGGACACAAATAAAATGGGCTAGAAATGAATGACCTATTTTATTAATGGGCTCCTATTTGAGGAATGTATAATTAAAATACACCATGAGGAATGTAGAATGAATTAAGTGAGCAAAGATGCAAGTGGATGCCTATCCTTCAAAAGTTTGACTTGTAACTTTAATCAATTCTTATTTTTATAAGAAAATGACTAAACATAACTATATCAAAATCATATCCATAAATCACTTGTCAGAAATATAGGACTAAAGACATCACTAATGATGGTCGGTATAAGAATGTAATACATTATCTACTTAACACCAAGTGTCTTGATCATTTGAAATTTACACAAAGAAGAGAGTTTTGCTTGAAGAGAATCCACTTTATGATAGTATATTACATTCTCTATAGATTAAACCACTAAGGCATTTCTCTAAGGTGTCTTAATAGAGATGAAATAATAGTGTGCTTAGTGATTTTCATGGAAAATATGGGACTGGGCATGGTTCAGGTGATACTATGACCCACTAGATATTGATAGAAATTTATTATTGTCCACATCTCTTTAAATATGCACTACATGTCTAAACTACCATACATTTCAAATGGATACACATAGAGAATTCACCTTAGTAATGCCTCTATTTCTAGTAGTTAAAGTTTGACCATTTATAAAGTGGGGACTGGATTTCATAAGAGAAATCAATGAGAATTAATCTACATGACACAAATTGATTCTCATAGTCATGGACTATTTCACTCATTAAGTTGAGACTCAACCACTCAATAATTACATGACTAACATAGTTATCTAATTTATGGAGGACCAAATCATCACAAGATTTGGTATGCATTATGCACTAGTATATGATAATGGGCCTACTTTCTCCTCTTTGTAATTCTTGGAATGGGCATATGATCACCAAGTAATCCTCAATTTATCTTCTAATTATTATTCTTAAGTAAATGGACTAATTGATTCCATTAATAAGAATTTAATAAACATAATTAAGAGGGCAATGGAAAAGAATAAGAGGACTTGGCATAATGTCTTATAATTTACATTATGGGATAATAGGACTAGAACTAAAGTAGATTTAGGCACTTTTCTTACCACTTAGTTTATGGCCAACACCCTAGTTTTCCAATTAACCTAAATATTCTTACTTTGCAATTTATGTATGATTATTTGGTAACCAATGTCAAAATAGAGGCCCACCTCTTTAATATTATTTACTTGGATGAAAAACATGATGCAACCTTACTAAACTTCAATAAACACCAAGGGATTGTCAAATGTTGGTTAAAAAAATGATCCAAATCAAATGCATTTTGGGTCTCCAACCTTGTCCTTATGTGAGACAAGGCTCATGAACAAAAAGGATAACATAAAAAAATTGATGCCTTATGGACAGGTCCCTACATGATCTAAAAAATCTTGGGTGAGAATGCTTTTCACTTAAGGTGTCTAGCTGGTGGGGATGTCCCATTGCCTGTCAATGGATAATTCCTCAAACACTACTAGGATTGAATTAGCTTAGAACCCCTTATAAATATTTTATGGTTTCTTTTTTATTTGATGTTTTCTTTTATTCTTATCCCTTGTTTTAGTTTAGGTTTTCTTTTGTTTCTTTCTATTTATTTGGTTTGATTTTTGGTGCTTGGTTCAGCTATGTATTATTAGAATTTGAGTTTAACCTATTGTTTTGATCTAAGGTTTCCCCTAATTTGTCCAAATTTGATAAATGGGTGACTTGTATGTAAACATCACTAATGACACTCATATGCATTAACATGAAAATATTCATCTAAAATGCTTGCATAAAATGTTACTTTTCATAATTATAAAGGTCAATGATTTAAAACATAACATATGGATTTATAAAGGCCTCTTTTCTTGTCTAAATACCATCAAATGCACTAAATGAAATATCCAAAGGAAGAATGTAGCACTATTTTAATTTTGATTTGTCTAATTTTTCATGAGCCTTCTAATTTTTCCTTAAACCCATGGCTTGGTCCCCAACCCTCCATGGATGGAAAAGTAACAACTTTTTCAAAAGAAATTGGACTAAAATACAAAAAAAAATACAAAAATCCCCTTGAAAGGGTGATCTTGGAAACCTAAACCATAGGCTTTCTAGCCTGGTTGGTAGTGGAGCAAGGGATTTAAAAGGGACTAGAGGTATCTTTATCTTGGTAATGAACATCTAACTATTAATAGAGCAATTCCCATGCCATTTCCCCTAAGATAAATTGTAAAATTTATCCCTTTTATAAAATTTTGTCATTTGAGCAAATTAGATTTATTGTGTGCATTAAAAATAATTGAATTAATCACATAAATCACACACTAATGGTCCTTAGGTAAAATTTGTACTTAGTATGTCATGTGCGAGAGCATAATTTTATGCCTATAGGTTTTGATTTTTCCTTGGATGATTGCTTGCAACTAATGTTTATGTTTTAATGATAGCTTGAGATTTTGAATTCTTGATATACTCATGATTATCTCCTAGCATGAGTCACCATTTTTTTTACTTACACAACACACCCCATTTTTAGGCTGAATGTGGAGACCCTCTTTTTCTTGATTGATTTGAATTTAGCCACATCTAGTCTAAGGGATCATTCAAATTTGAAAAGTTTTTTAGGAGTAGGGTTTTTTCATCTTTGTGAATGGTTAAATTTTGAGTTAAGACCTTTTCAATTTCAAACCTACTTTTTCATCTTAGTGAATAGATAAATCTTGAGTTAAGACCTTTTTAATTACAAATTTAGGCTATTGAATCAATTTTTGTATGATAGGTCTTTATTTGTTTTATTATTTGAGTATCCCATCTATAATTAGTATTTAGATGTGGACTATATTTCTAGATTATTTTGAGCTCATCTCAACCAAACCCTTATTCATTGAGATCGAGTCCCTCGAGCCTAACTCATTCAAGTCACCCAAGTTGAGCTCTACAAAGATCTCAGTCTGTCAATTTAAGTGAAGTAAGATTACAATATGTTAAGTCTAAATAATGGAGTCAAGTCAACCATGTCTTCAAAATATTAGATTTATGCCTTAGCCATTTTTTTTGTTCAAAATTTGGGCCTCAATTCTTTTAATTTCCCTTAGACCTTTTCACGTGTCACCATTAGATTACTTCAAAGTCTGAATTTAGTCTAATTTTTTTTGTCTTTTTAATTCCCATAGGATCAGATGTCTTGATAACCTGAGTTGATAAAGAGTTTATCAAAATTATAAATGCTCTGAGTGCCTAAGGGCTTGATAAGTCACCACATGGTAAATTTTTAAGAGCCCACAAGCTCAGGTCAATAAGAGACTTAGGCAAGGGGATAATAATTTTTTAGCCTTGAGATCTTGAAAGGATACTATAAACACTCAATTATCACCACTCTCATGTTAAAATTACAATCAAAAAAATCTTACAAACAATGCAAATTAAGCCTATAAACCATTAAAATGCTCTAATTCATCTGCACATGTCACATGAAATTTATCATTTGAATCAATATGTCCCTAATTGGGTAATTACCCTATACACAATCATCATATTCTTACTATTCATTTTTAGTCAAATTACAACCTAGAAAATTGATGTTTTCAACCAATAGTGCAAGGCAACTAATCAAATTCTAATGGTTGCAAAAATTCTAATCAAAATCACCTAGATAAGTAAATCCAATCAACTTATTAAGTGAAAAATACATGATAATTTGTGAATATCTAATTTTTTTAAATTAAAATTCAACTAATATCTAAAAAGGTGACATCATCAGTCATAAAAGTTAAAAATCCAAAATATAAACATAAATGCAATACAAATTAGAAATGTTAAGCCATGCTTATTAATTGTTCTCTTCTTCCAAAATATTAATTGCTTTCCCATCCAAAATTAAACTCATTTGTGGCCACTCATCTGATTTTTTTATCTAAATGTCATAAGTGATTTGCCTAGCCTATAAATGCAAGAGCCACCATGGACAATTCTCAATCTTTCTAGTGTAAAGATATAATGTAAAATTTATGCTAAAACTTCACCATTTCTTCATCTTTATTGATAAAAACCATTGGTGGATAATGAGAGATATCTTTGGCATGAATAAATGCATTGATAAAGACCCGTAGTTCATAAATTGAACTCAAACATTTGTAAAATAGCTGTTAAATGGAGTCTTCAAGGAAGGTAAATGTATTGTTTGTCATATTTTATTAATTTCTATATCTAGAAATTTTATCTCACCTTAGGGAGTAAACTTATAATGTTAGTTATTAAATATTTTTTGGATTTCATTCACTAAGTTTGGATTAGTCCTCTTTACAATTCTTGTTATACAAAATGGCATGCCTAGTGGGACCCTCACACCCCAAAAATTCCTCTAATTACTTATCATATTATTTTATCAATTTTTCTTGTTAATTTTTCTTAAATTGGATAAAAATTGAAAAAAAATCAATCTTATATTTATACTCCTTAACTAAGAATTCAGAAGAATATTCAACAAAATCATTCTAGACAATGACAAAATTGATCCATCTAATGGAAAAATCATTTTGTGTCATTCTCTAATGACTATTTTTTTATGGAATTATAAAATTTTAACTAATATATATGAAATCATATAGGGTAATAGTGAATTCATTTCCTCTTTTATCTATTCTTTTTGTGGAGGTTTTATCAGTACTGAAATTGATCAAATTTGTATTGAAATTGCACAATAGAATAACAAAATCATCTTTCCTAGTGACAAAACTATTGTAGGCAGTATCAAAATAATCCATTATAATAATGAAATAATCTTTGTACCTTACCTATGTTTTTTATGATTTTTTTAGAAAAACCACAAAATTTTAAAACCTAATAGAAAACTTGCACATTATAGTATCTAAATTGTAATTAAGATTAGCAATTTTTTTTAAATTTGTGAAATTGTTTCTATTTTCAGCTATGTATTTATAGATTCTGATCAAATAATGAAACCATATATCTGAGCAATGAAATCATCCATCAGAGAAGTGAAATCATTCATCTTAGCATTTAAATTATTAAACTGAGTAAATAAATCATTCGATTGAGTAGAAAAATCATTTATGTAAGTTTTCTTTGTGATTTCTATTATTTTTCATTTTTTTCATGAACTAACAATATTGTTATTTTTCTTGATTGTGTAACTACAAAATCATTTCATAGACCTTTTTCATTATTTTAAATCTAATTTTATAGGTTTCCCTTCCTCTTTTAGTTCAATCAAAATTATAATTATTTCTTATAGGTTTTTTTGAGCAAGGATAAACAAATTTGCATCCTAATGACCACATCTTTGACACTTTTTTTAATGTTTAAAAAAAAAAATCATCAACATCTTATTTCAAGTTTAACAAAAAAATTGCATTTCAAAGTTGGTGCTTCTAAAAAAACTTGTTAACTTTGGCATTGTTTCATTTCATGTAAAGTTTTTAATTCTTACTTGAGTATGTTGCCTTAGTAAAATTTGCACGTATTCTCTCCCCTTTCTTAGACTTTGAATCAAAAACATGGTTTCACCTAGTTTTTTTTTTTTTTTCCCTTACTCAAAAAAATCATTTTCAAATTATGTTCTTCTCTTGCCCATCTATGGGGTTTTGAGAATAAGAAATGAAATGTCATTTTACTTTTTTTCTTTTTTAACTTTATGGGGTGGTGTTCATAGCCTTCCCACTAGTATTTATGGGTGTGTTGGCCTAGGAAGTGACATCCTACCATTGTATGAACCTCATTATCTAATTGGGTATATAAATTGAGGTTTCACCAATATTATCTTATTTGGTGGGTCCTTAGAGCCTAATTGTGCTAGTAGTACTACCTTCAGATCCCAACATCAAAAATGGTAATGAAGGGACTAGACCCTTTGGTGAATGGCCAAAAAAATCTTGCATCCAATTTATGGATTGTTCTAAAGTGCCATGTATCACAAGGTATAATGGGACCATGTAGCTTTTCAATTAAAAACTTAGATTAGAATCCACATTTTCTATGGATAACTCATTTATGTAAGGGTGTGAAAGTAACCACACCTAAAGATCACCTTTTAGTTCAAAACTTTAAGTGAATGAGGATTAAAAACCTTAAAAATAATTGTAATAATTTATTTAATGAACCCTTAAGTTATATCCTCTCAAATTCAAGTATATCAAAAGTATTCAGTGACTATCTCATAAACTATGTCAGTTTCTATGTGATTGATTATGTACTTTGTTGAAACATGTGTTGTGTTCACAACCACTTTTTAAAACAAATAAACCAAGTTTTTGAAATAAAAAAATGCAAACACATCCTTACACATCCACACACTAAGGTGTTATGTTGCACAGTTATTCCAAGACCATCCTTAGACATTTTATAGTGTTACATACACCAATTGAAACATAGCCTTGTCTCATTTGGTACCGTAACACTACCCATTCCATTTCAGGTTTAGACTTGTATTTTCTTATGCCAAATCAAATATATAGATTCCAAACCATTTGACCTTGTTTCTAATTTCATTCCAAAATTAGGGTCAAGGACCAACCAAGGTTGTACCCTTTTCCAGATAATCCTAAGTGTGAATACCATTCAATATTATTTCTAGTTTTAGTTTAGATCCAAACTTTGATTTTCTTATGCTAAAATAATTCTAGATTATCAAACCATTTAATCTTGTTTCAAAATTCCAAATAAATTATATCAAAAACTACCAAGGATAAAACCATTTTATAATTCAAACATGCCTAGGTACACATAAATTTGGTCCTATTATGACCCTAACTTTAAGGAAGAATTTTATGATCCCTTAGGATACATTTGAAATTCTGAATATGATGAAGATAGTGAGGACCACCCTATAGTGTTTTAAGGCCTCCTTCCCATTGTTGGAACTTATTAAGATCAATTCAAACAACAAATTATGAAAGATAAGGATGAACAACTTCTAGGACTATTAGAATCTAGAGCTAATGTCCCTCCTGAATTTCCTTCACATAGAATAATTACCTCAATAAGTAGTTATTACCCAATGCTAGTCCTTTATTTAAAGTATAAAACCAGTCATTGCATCATCTAGTAAAGGGAAGGGATAAATTTTCAACCAATATTAACATGGGAAATTTATTTCTTCTACCATACAAAACATTATCCAATGATATGCCAATAAACTTGTTGATGAATTCACTAGTTCTTTAGTGGAAACATCATTTAATAATGCCACATTTTAAGAGAAAAATTAATTGTTTAATTAAACACAACTCATAGATGATGCTACATCTAATGTAAACCCATTGGTTCCAACTGAACATGCCACTCCAATGAATGCTACACATCAAGTTCCACTTGACCCATAATATACCTTTTTTAATCATCAATATATCCTTTCCAATGGATAACAAGTGCCAATCCAAGTGCAACAAGTTCCAATACAAACACAATAAGTGTTGATCCAAACACAATAAGTATTGATCCAAACACAATAAGTGTTAATCCAAACACAATAAGTGCCTATCCAAATGCAACAAGTTCCAATCCAAACACAAGTGCTAAACAATTCACAACAAGTTGCTAACAATCCACTTCTATAATAAGCATTGGGAAGTTCCAATACACATTACCTATTTCTTATAGTTTTCAACAACAATGCCTTATTATGAACCAATAGAAAGTTCCTCAAAATGAACAATTAATTACTTCAAACCAATAGTATATTCCTTATAATCATAAACAACAAATCCATTATAATTTCCAATAGTAGTTTCCTCAAAACATAAATGCATTACATATTCCAATCCTAATCTGAACCACCAAAAAATCCCTCATCAAACTCTAAATATAGGTTATAAGTTGAATATCCTTAACAAAACCATGGAAAGATGAGTCATTCTTACTTATAATTCTACACACCTAGGCCATCAAACATAACAAAGTACCTTCCCTTCATAACAAAATTCTCCCAATATCCAAGAATGGAATATAATGAAGGAAATTATATTAGGACTTTAAGAAGGTAGCCAAGCACCTAAAAAGTACAAATTTTATGACATTTACCCTTATCCTTTTAATCTTATCTTTCTCTAGGTACCTTTCCCACCATATTTTTAAATGTCAAAATTTAAAAAGTATAAAGGGAAAGGTGACTCTAGAGAATATTTACAAGATTTATTTGGTGTGTGCCAATAAGTGGTATACAAAAATATATATTTGTTTTGCTTGTTTCCACATAGTTTGGGTGGACAATCTTTGGAGTGGCTTTTGAAACTAAAAAATTATTGTTAACTAATTTTGATGATCTATCAAATAAAATTTTAACCAATTCTCCTATAACATAGAGCATGAGCTAACAATAGTATATTTGTGCAATGCCAAGCAGTGAGGAGAAATCTTCTCAACATATTTACAAAGGTGGAGAGACCTAGATAGTCATTTTTCACATAATTTGTTGGATAAATAATTAAAATTTATTTTTACACAAAACCTAAATGTTGAAGTTACACACAATCTGAGATTTCATTGTGCCAAAACATTTGAAGAAATAATTAACAAAGGAGTGTAATTTAAAAAAGCACTATTTGACAAAGGTATTGTAAAGATATATTCTCAAGCCTAAGATCTAAACCAAATCTAATTTTTGAGCCAAAATCAAGTGTTGATTCAAACCAACATAGCTAAAAATTTGAAGACCTTCATTAAAAAGAAAAACATAGTCAGCAATAGGGTTACAAAGGTGAGACATGTATAAACAATGCATTCATTGCCTATTCAAAATACCCCAAATCACACTCAGTTAAAAATGTAAAGATCTCCCCCATGATAAGGATAATACAAATATAGAGTTTTTAGTGACCTCAGGGAGCCCATTGAGGTTGTGTTCTAAATGTTAGTGATAACTAATATGATTGTTTAGCCTAATCCAAAACCATTTCTAGAGGGTCAGCCTAAGCTTACATAATATCACAATAATGAGTATTATGATTACCATCACATGTTTGGTCATTTAATATATAGGTGTGTATAATTGAGACATTTAACTGAATATTTTCTTGAAAATAAGGAATTAAGTTGGATAAAAGAGCACCCAACACTGACCAGGAGATGGGAATATATAAGAACCAATTTTCCAAGCACAATAATTAGTATCAATAGAATAATTAGAACCAAAAACAAGGCCATAATCATTATCAAGGATAAGGCCAAAATCAAAACCAATCCAACCATAATAAGGATCATGATACCCAAACTAACCAAATTGGCTATTGAAGTGTACAATATGATTGGTGATTTTGTAGAGCATGTTACAAATAAATACATCACTACTATTAAAGTCATCATCGTATACTATCTAACACTCATTAGAGTTATATCCATTCTATCTTGGGACCACCTCTTATGATTATAGGTAATTATAATATAGGTTAAAATAATTATATTTTACCTCAACCATCAAGAATTACTATTCCTAAACTACCACATACTTTCTCTAATTTAGGTGACTCTTTCCCAACTCAAAATTACATATTCACAACTAGGCATCCAAGAGTCACTCTTCAAGGACATTTTACTCCTTCTAATGCTAATGTCAATTTCAATCAAGACACTACCCTACCAAAATCCAAACCACCTTGCCTTTATACTAAGAAGCCATATAATATTGGTGAACAACTAATATAAATTCATACATAGATTTGTATCTTATTTACGTATGAAGTTCATCATACCATACTAAATGACTTTATCCAAAAATCCAAGGTACCCAATGACATTGATCTAGCATAGTTCCAAACACCAATGGTATTTTTTTCCCTAGGTCAATAATTCACATTTGATCAGAGTGATATGTCATCTATTAGTCTCCTTCACTATAATACTATGTACATTGAAGCCATTATTTCCCACCACAAAATTCAAGTGAGTTTCTTATAGATAATGGTTTAGGGTTAAATCTTACTTAGTTTAAGTTGATCTAAAATTTAGGATACACAAAAGTGGGCATGCATCTAAATACAATCACAATAAAATCTTATAACAATGTAGAGAGAGAAACTTTGGGCATCATTTGTTTACCTATCATTATTGGGCCTATCACCCATGACACCCTATATCATTTCATTGACATTGAGATACCCTATAATCTAATTCTTTTTCATATTTAGATCCATGAAGTATGATTAATCCCTTCCACCTTGCACTAGTGCCTTAAATTCCCTCATTATGGATTGGAGGTCACTATTCCTAGCAATTTATAACCATACTTTTATTGTAAAAACCTAGAGGCCAAGTATGGGAACTATAATTATTATACTAGTACTCAGTATGTATGTAATAATAATAAAGGAAAAGTTCCCAAATCTTCTAAGTCTTTACATTGGCCTTAGTGACCTCACATCCACTTCCTCTAATCCAACTCCTAAATAAATTTCTACTCATTTTACTATTGAAGAGGCCTGCATAGCCACATATCACATTCAATATGTTTTTCATGTCATCAAATTTCTTAAATATCCAAAATACTATGGAAGTCTAGAACTTATCCCTATCAATCCCAAATGATCTATAAAAAGAAGTCTAAGTCTGCTCTATAGGAACCACTCACATTTATAAAAGACACATCACCAAATCAAGATCCAACCACTAGTTCTAAAGGAGATACATTGTATGGTGATGACTTTGAAACTTGATATCAAAACACCAAGTATCCCATTCTTAGTAGGATTATAGGCAATTTAAACTATAAGGGAAAATTTTGGAGTAAAAGCAAAAGGAATTTTTGAACTTATTCCCATGATAACACATGTAGGAAATCAAGGTCTTAGATTCACACCACTTAGGGGTGACCCCATATATTTTGATAGTGATACCACTTTGTCGACTAATGAATAGACTCTTGATAATAACACAACATCCAATTATAGTGCCTATGATGATCTCATTAACATGAACCTCTTTGATAACAATTCCATATTTCTTATTACAACCAATTATCCTCTTTCCCTCCATTATACAAGCCTAATCAATTGGGATAGGTAAGATTTAATTATACCATTAGATGAATTTCAAAATGAAGAATCCATCACTAAATTCATAGGCCTAAGAGATGGACTACCATATGGTGATCATAATCAAGGTTGAATTTGCATTAGACCCTACTACCTAATTTGGAGAGAAGATGAACTTCCTTGGTCAAAAACAAAGTAAGACATCAACATCTTGAAGGGAAAACTTATTTGACGTAGCTTTAAATCAAGAAAAAAGTAAAGATAAAAACAAGTCCATGGGTGAAAACCTATTTTAGGTGCCCTTGGAAGGGGAAGTTTGCTCATCTCCTTAAGAAACTCAGTGTCCTCCAAGTCTAATGATTTTAATTGAGTCTAAAATTATTAAGGAAGAGCATAAAATATTCACACAATTAGTACAAGACTTTCCAAATCAATTCATTAATTGGCCACTACTAAGAATGGAAAATTCTAATTCTTCTTACATGGGTGAGCCCTATGTCTCACAAGTAGCTAAAGAAGAAAAATTTATATATATATATATATATACCTATTATTCTTAAATATGGTTCTACAATCCTTGTAGAAAATACCAAAGAGGTGAAGATCGACACCTATGATGACCCCAAAATAATTTACTTAGGCACCTCTCTCACTATTGAGGAATGTGAGTTTATTATTAATATTTTAAAGGACTTCCTTGATATATTTGCTTGGTCTTATTCTAACATGTTGGGTTTAGATCCTTATTTAGTGGTGCATCAACTTGTTATACATATAGATGCCAAGCTAATCAGATAGAATCTACAAAAAATACATATATGTATCACTATACTTATTAAGAAAGAGCTAGAGAAACTATTGGGAGTTAGATTCATTTGACCATTAGATTACTCAAAATAGATCTCAAACATAGTGTCATTCATAAAAAATCTTTAGCTAATTTGTTTGTGTAATGAATTTAGAGATATTAATAAGGCATGCCCTAAAGATGAATCCCCTCTACTAAACATTGACATGATAGTAGACTTAACAATAAGATACGATATGTTGTCCCTCATGGACCAATTCTCAAGATATAACTAGATCAAGATCACACCTAAGGACCAACATAAGATAACATTCACTATTCTATTCAAAACATTTTGTTATCAAGTTATGCTAATTATATTTATTGATTCTGGATAAACTTATCAATGTGCCATGGCTATCATCTTCCACGACATGTTGCATGACATTTTTGAAGACTATATAGATGACATACTCACCAAATCCAAGACATGTGAAGGATATCTCAAAGTTATATGAAGAATATTTGAAAGACTTCATGAATACAAAGTGCACCTCAATCCTAAGAAGTGCATCTTTGGCATCACTTTGAGAAAATTTATAGGATTAATTGTGTCATGTTGAGGCATTGAATTTGATTCTGATAAGGGAAAGGCCATTGTGCAAAATTTAGTTTGTTCACCAATTTATTTCCCAACTGGTCAATATATACCATCCTTTTACTCACCTTTTGAATAAAGGTGTGTCATTTAAATGGGATGTTAGTTCCCAATAAAAATTTGAAGAATTGAATAACTACTTGGCCAACCTACCAGTATTGATTCCACCTATACCAAGAAGACCATTTCTACTTTACTATCTATAACAAAATATGCCTTGGTGGTAATTTTTGCTCAGCATCATGAGAGGGGAAATAAAATTCAATCTATTATTTGATTAGGACACTAATAACATATGAGAATAACTATACACCAATTGAAAAGATATTTTTTGGGAATGGTGTTTACTTCCCATAAGTTATGGCACTACATGCTAAATAACAGGACCATTGTTATCACCAAGATAGATCCATAAAATATTTTTTTATCTAAATCAACTCTGACAAGTCACATGGCTAAATAGGTAATGTTGTCAAGTGAATTTGATGTGGAATATTAGGAATCAAAAGGACATTAAGGGGAAGTTATTTTAGATCAACTTGATAAAGCCCCTATACTAGATATAAAACCACTCATATTTGATTTCCAAGATGAATCAATTCTAACTCTAGAAGCAATATATTTTGAGTCTAAATAGTGGAAATTATATTTTGATGGGTTATTCACATCTCATGGATCTAGGTTTACTATATTTTTCATTACATGACAAGAGAATCTCATTCCCAAGGTGCTCTATATTGGCTTCCATTGAACTAACAACATGACTGATTACAAAGCACTCATTTCAAGATTTTATCTCACCATATAATGAAATATTTAGTATTTAATGGTATATGGGGATTTCTAGTTGATCATTAACTAGGATACAAATCATTACCAAACTAGTGACAAGAAGATGGTACCTTACAAGGGTATGGTTGAAAATATCAAGTCACATTTTGAAACTCTCAAGTTTGATAGAATATCAAGGTCCAATAATAAATCAATAGATGGAATAGAAACCATTAGATCCATGCTCATAGTGGTTGATAGTGTTAAAGAGTATCAGTTTCTCATTGAGAACCTTATTCAACTAGTACAAGAATAACCAGATTCTTAGATGGTATTTGGTATTGTTAGTAATGATATCCCTTGGTACCATGACCTATACACCTACATCTATGACCAAATTTTTCATCTAGTCCTATCATGAACCCAAAATAAAACCTTTACCCATAAAACTACTTGATATACCTTACTCATAAATATGAAATATTGTAAGGGCTATGATGGAATGCTATTTCATTATTTATCTTTGGGATAATCCAAATTAGCATTAAAGGACGTACACAAAATAACTTATGGGTCCCACACTAGTAGACTGATCCTAGCTAATAAATGCCTTTGAACCATGTACTATTAGCCAATCATGTAAATAAACACTTTTTAACATTTCAAAAAGTGTAATGTTTATCAATAATAGAGTGATTTGATCCATGCTCCTTTACCACTCCATCTAATCACTACACCATGGTCATTTTCCACTTGGAGACTCAATATCATCAAAAAAATCAACCCTACTTCCTATGATGGCCACAAGCATATCCTAACTACTATGGAGTATTTCACTAAGTGGATAGAGGCCATACCCCTCACATAAATCACTGACAAGTAGATATCAAAGTTCATCTACTATCACCTCATCTTACACTATGGCATTACCTATACCATTATATATGATAATGGTGGCCCATTAAAAAAATATATGTAAAATCTCTTTATATAAAATTCCAAATCACATAACAATTTCACATCCTTTTACCCTTAAGGTAATGACCAAGTTGAGGCATCAAACAAGACCATTATTAAAATTTTGAAGAAGATTGTTAATGATGTTGGTCATGATTGGAATTTGTAATTATTTTTGACCTTATGGGATAACCATACTAGTACCCACATGCTTATAGGAACCACACCATACTCCTTAATCTTTGGATATGAATTCATTATTCCTGTTGAGATCAAATTGCCCTCTTTATACATTTCTCTATAGAATATCATTAATGATGAAGAATATAGAGTGGTCAAATTATAAGAGATACCCCTCTTGGATGAGAAATGATAAGAATCATTGGACCATTTATGATCCTATCAACATTGGATACACTATAGCTACAACCAACGTATTCACTATAGAGAATTTATAATTGGTGATTTGGTAATGAAAGACAATCAAAAGAACACCAATGTAAAACATAAGAAGAAAGGTAAGTTTGAAACAAATTGGCTTGGTCCCTTTGTTGTTAAGGTAAATTATGGTTATGGGTCATATATATTGGATATATTACATAGGAAATAACTCAAATAACCTTTGAATATCATGCTTCTCAAATTTTACTATTCTTAACCAATTAAACCATTGTTTATGAGAGACCTCACTTCAGAACACCCATTTTGCCTTCATTATTTTACCATACCATTCCCTAGAACATTTATATTATGTTTATTATAATATTCCTAGGACCATTATTTATACATTTATCATATGTGCCTATTACTGATCATGATCATGATTGTGACTAACATGTTTTATATGCAGATTCAAAGAACATTTTTAGGGAACTCCAGATTGAACAACATCAACAACTTCTTTATAGATAAATGTTTTAGGGTATAAAAAAAGGATGTTACTTGATTTATAGTTCATTACAAATTTTTATGATTTTTTATCCTTATATTATTTCCCCATTATGTATCATTCATATTCCAATCTTGATGTTGCATGGTATCGCCCAGTGCCTCAGGTTTTGTTATTGGTTTGTGGTGGATACCATTATTGTTGGTTTAGATATTGTTTAAGCCTCTACCTAAGGGTGATTTTCCTATGTTATATGATTCCTTTTACATTTTAACATATTATATTTATTTCCTTATTACAAAAAATACAAAAACATTGAAAAGACCTAGGGGAAAATCCCAACAATTGTAAAATCATGAAAAATAGCTTATAATTTCCATGCAAGATATAAAGCCCCAAAAATTTTCTAGGATAGAAAATTTTATCTAGCCCACTTCATTTCATATCCTCATTACCATACCATTCATTATCCTCCCATTTTTAGGGATAAATACATCATCCTAAGGTCCACACAGACTATGTAGGCAGTGCTTGGATGCATGGGGCATCTCAAGATAGTTTGGCCACTCTTTATTTATACTCTTTGTTCTAATCATACTTCATTTCATTCTTGAGTAGAAATTATATAACATTCTCTATTTTTTGTGAGTAACCATTATATTACACTCTCACCATTTTTTAATCACTTTAATGCTCTTATCATTTTATGAGTATACCCTCCCTATTAGTCCTCTATAATCAAAAATCTTCTTTTCATTATTTTTATTCTATTCCAAATCCTAGGAGAACTACATTTGGATTGAAGTCCATAGGACTATGTAGGTAGCATCCACTTGAATTATGGAATTTGGAGTCAACTCAACCACCCCTTCCTCATTCTTATATTATCCTTATTTTTAAATTTGATCTGTTGTCCCCTTAGTGTAGGGGTTCATTATCCAAATCTGTTCAACATCCTCAATGTTAAGCTCATAGATTTCACCTTGCTATGGCAGGTCAAATAATGTATCTTATTCTAGCATATCTTATCCCCACATGCCATCATCTTACATGTATCCTTTATTAGGGGAACCATTCATTTATTATTCCATCGAGCCTTCACATATGAATTTTTACTTGGTCATAAATAATATGTGTTTGTTTCTTTTTCTATTTATGTTTTTACCTTTTTATTTGCTTTTATTCTTGTTGCCTTGACTCAATACATAGTGTTAGCGAGGTCATCATCATGGTGCTTCTTATTACATGATTATACTTGAGTCCATCCATTAACATTTACAACATTCCCATCATGGTTTTTTATCATTGGTGCATTTTTTAGTTTGTCTATTGGATTGGAGGTCAGTCTTTATGCACCTTAGGTTAGGTCATCATGGTGATTTATATCATGGTGTATACCAATTCATGCTACATCAAAGATCAAGATTTATAGGTCTATTTAGTAATGTTACATCAAAAAATCTCCTTATTCACCCTTGTTTCATTCTTATTAACATCCACATTCTTCCAGTCCTATCATATTGTTCTTCAATCATTATTTTCCATCATCTCTTTCATTACCTTGGAGCAATCATGTGTGCCTAGTTTTTTTATGGCTTCTTCATTCTTTGAAAATTCATTAAACTATTTCCTTGAGCTATGCTTTCCAACCACGTAATCAATTGCCTAATAATCATTTGTCAAAGATTAAATCCTCCCTACTTGGGTAAAACATTTTTGATTGATCAACAATAAAATATACCTTACTAGGGCACATTATTATAAACCAACCAAACCACCATTTTTGGGGCCAATTCCCTCATTTAATATTTCTTATAATTTCAAGATCATAGATTTCACACTATTTGAGTCAAAGTGTACTAATTATTTTTGGATATATCCTTCCCATTTCCCCCATATTGGGGGCAATTTATTTATATTTTCCTTGACCATTGGAAATCAATGTGTACAAGCATTAGATCATTTATATTAATCTCATTTGAGGGTTAATTTAATTATTTTTCTTACTTATTCCTCTTTTTTTCAAGATCACATTCATGTCTTTCATCCCCATATGTCCTATCAAGAGGGCATCATGGGTCACTAGTTAGTTATTCATCCAATATTTTCAACTTCTTCTTAATGAATTTTTCATTATTTGAAAAAAATTTAATGTGTCTAGTGTCTTGAAATACCTTCTCAAATATGGGAAAAATATAAACGCTCAATTTTCACCACTCTCATGTTAAAATTAAAATCAAAATGAATTCTTGTAAACAATGTAAATTAATCTTAGAAACCATCAAAACACTTTGATTCATCTTCACACATCACGTTTAATTTTTGGTTAATGTTAATATGTCCTAATTGGGGAATTAATCTATATGTAATCATCACCTTCTTCTAATTCATCTACAATCAAATTATAATCTAACAAATTGATGTTTTTGACCAATAGTTCAAGGAAACTAAACAAATTATAAGAATTGTAAAAAACCTACTCATAATCACTTAGCTAAGTAAATCCAATCAAATGCTTAATTGAAAAATCCATGTCAAATTAATGAATATCTAATTTTGAAAAATGAAAATTCAACAAATATATGAAAAGGTGACATCATCATGACATTATTAGTCACAAAAGTAAAAAATCTAAAATATCAACATAAATGTAATAAAAATTAGAAATGTTGAGCCATGTTTATTAATTGCTCCCTTTTTCCAAAATATTAATTGCTTGTCCCTCTAAAATGGAACTCATTTGTGGCCACTCATCTCATTTTTTATCCAAAGGCCATAATTGGTTTGCCTAGCCTATAAATGAAAGAGCCACCATGGACAATTATAAAGCTTTATACTGTAAAGATATAATTTAGAATCTATGTTAAAAATTCACCATTTATTCATATTAATTGGTTAAAATCATTAGTGGACAAGGGGAGATGCCATTGGATTAACAAGTGCATTGATAAATACCCTTATTTCATAAACATATCTCAAGCCCTTGTAAAACATTTGCTAAATGGAGTCTTCAATGAAGGTAAATGTCTTATTTGTTTTCATTTAATGATTTCTTTGTCTAATAATTTTAGTTTACCCTAGAGATCAAGCTTAGAGTGTTAGTTTTTAAATTCATTTTGGATTTCATTCAATAATGTTGGATTAATCCTCTTTGGTATTATTGTTCTATAGTTGCCATGTGGTATCTTCTCTAGACCCTAGGACCATGTAGACAAAAGCTATTATAATAAAAACCTAAAGGGCCTAACTTGCCATGTGGTGCCTTTCTATGGCCTCAAACCAAATACCCAGTTTGATGAAGGATTGCCACATGACACCTTGATGACATTAAAATTTGACTAAGCTTAAATTTGATGAGCTTTTTCCCATCACCAAACTATAAACCTTAAACCTCTGGGCTAATAAGGACATTCTATGTGGTACTTAATGGGATTAAAATTGATAGTCATCCCAAATGTCAAAACTAAAAAATGTTTAGTCTAAATTAATGATGGATCTGTATGTGCTTTATGCATATGGAAAGGCCTATGTTTGATTTGAAAGTTGTTTAATGTGAATGTTTATGTTTATATCTACAATAATAAAATATTTGGTTTATTTCTCACATTTGGTCTAAATTAGTTATATTCATGATTTAATTATTTTAAATTTTTTGCCCTTTTATCTCTTTGATTTAAGCTTGACCATTTCATTTGATCTTAAAGGTTTCATCTTTCAATCTCATCCATTGATTTGGACACATGTCCTCATTAGGGAGTCCAAATGCTCAATCAAACCATAACTCAAAAAATGCAATCTTGAATTAGTGTAACATGAAGGATTATTTATGAATCATAAAGCACAAGGTAAAAAGTGGGAAAGTCAAGGTCTATTTGTGGTAGCAAAGAAGATACATGAGATGGATTTAAACTAATGAAAAAATGATAGATGACCAATAATGAATGGGATGGTGGATCCCAAAGTAATCCATTTATGATCAAAGATGATGGCATGGCTTCTAACTATAAGGCATGGTCATAACTTCTTATCTATCAGTGAATCAAAAGAATCCAACCACCTTCTCTAATTAGCAATGAATATTTATAACTACCACGTTAGTGGGTTGAGTTGGTAATCAAGGGAGGGGGTGGCCCCTTCATGTATTATTTTTTGAGAATATTTCTATAGGATGGTATTATTTAGGATTATGATATGCTACACTTGGATGGACCTTTGTGATTTGTAATAGAGACATATATAACTAGACATACTTTCATGCATTTTACTAATTTTTAGGATATTCTCTCCCTTTCTCATGTTTTAGTCCTGCTACTACAAAGATAATTATTACACTTGCATGATTTTAATCACACAACATTATTAATTAAAATATATATCTTGATATTTTAAAGGCTATTAAGAGTTTAAATATATCTCCTATGCATGTATATGGTGGTCATGGTCTTTTCCTCTTATCTAGTCATCTTTCCATACTCTTGCACCATCCTTGGGTTGAAGTTGTGTTAGGTATAGATCAACCAAGGATTGGTTTCCAATGGTTTTGCTCAATTAAACATTACAAAAACATTATTAATATCAATAAGATTTTTATCTCTTTATCCTTTCTCTTTTGCATTTTCTTTATGATGATGAGTTAATTTAGGTTGAAATCAATCTGAATATGCACACTAATCTTGATTTATTAATTCTATTTGTCACTATTTAAGAATTTTTGAATAAATTAATGTGATAAATATACTTGGAAATTAGTTATTTACTTGTATTGCTTATCTTAATAACTGATGATTCTAATTTAAGGCCAGGCCCTACAAGCACTACTCACAGAAATTCATGCCACTTTCTTAATGTCTAAGTTAGAGCTATCATAAAGATTTAGTTTGTTAAAAAGTCCCCTTTAAATTAAATGGTTACCCATCAACCTGATGAGTGAAGTTCAGCACACCAAGACCTATTACATTTAGACTTTGGGGAAACATTTTATTCATGGTATCTTCTTCCTTTCAGGAGAGGCAAATTCTTAACAAAAACCTACCTAATTATTGTTGTGTCAAAAACGCCATCAGAACAGTAAAAGGCAGGTAGTTGACATTAGTTTTCATAAAATCACATGCATTATAATAGGATCATATTAATAATGGGTGTTGATCTACTGCATTTCTATAAAATTCATAAAATAAATAAATTCACATGTTGCTTTGGAGATAGAGGTGCCTACTCCATCAATGCTTATATGGCCACTCTATTCTATCTTTCTATTAGGATATTTTTTTCTATTTTAACCTACTTTAGAATGTTTTCTATATTATGCTTTCCATGGCCATAGTAAGACCACATTTTAACTAAATTTTGATTGCAAATTAAATTGTTTGGCCACTTATAAGTGTAGTATTGGAATTGCATTGTATATTCTAACAATTCAAACCTCCATAGGATGTGTTTTATATTCATACTACATATTAAATTACTCTTTTCATTGTGCTTGGATGGATTTTCTTAAAACACCTAATAAACATCCACTTTATTATAATTGCAAGTCCAAAATAGTTTAAGATATTGGTCATTGATGTTTTTTTTAGTATGATAGACAAGTTGAACTAAATGGCTTCGACAATTATGGTTACAAATAGTGAAAAAATGATGGGGAAATGTCTCATCATGGGTACCATAATTATTAGATATTTTTTTCAAAGGTGATAGTATCTAATTTTATGTTTCGATATTAGTTTTATTGTCTTTACAATGTTGAGTGGATTATGAGTACTATTTCAAATTTTCTAGGGAAATTATAGTAAAACTAATTTTATAACACTAACCATCTATACTTTTAGAAGAAAGTAGCTCATTGTCTATGCCATGAAAGATGGTGACTTTACATTATTCCTAATTTTTCATAATATCTAATTAAATGCCCATTTTATTTGAAGTACCACATATTACATTATGGAGGGTGTGCCATGTAGAATTTTGGATATGGCACATGAATCCATCGATTAAAAATGTCCTTTTTTTGAAATAATGTTACAATATGTTAGTAAAATAATTCTACATAATTTTTACTTTTATTTAAAAATAAGTTTGCATGGTAAATGTTAGCTATCATGAATCATTTTCAATGTTTAAGTTATATTCATTAAACATCAACAACATGGATCTAAGCCATATTTTTAAAATGGAGAAATAAGTTTAGAAGGTAGAATAGTTGGCACGAGCCATTTCCAAGTCTTGAAAATAATTATTATTGATATTTTATACATATCAAATAATTATTAAAATCCATAAGACAAATTCTGGTTGAGTATTTTTCTCAAACATTTTACATGTATTTTTTATGCTTTAAAATTTAGATTTAATATGTAGTAATGATCCGAGTAACAATTTAGGTGATAATTCAGGTGACGGGTCTACCCCAATTGATGACAAAACTTCTGGGAGCCATAACTTTTTCACTGTAGCTCCAATTGACTCGTTATTTGAACCGTTGGAAACATAAGAATGAGTAGAATGTGGTGAGATGGAATTGAGATCCATTCAATGGATTTTTACCCATAAAAACCCAATGGAAGTGCCCCAAATTTTAATTTCAGTAGTGTAGTCTAAAAATAGTAAGTTTTTAAAAATAGTAATTTTGTAAATTCTATATTGTTGTAAACTGTGTAAGTTGAACAAATTAATATACCTTGAGATTGGTGACCTTCCACATCCTCATCCCACCTTCAAAACATGTATAAATGAATATGTAGCCCAAAATTGAAATCAGACATCTCTTCTTAGAGATAGGCATATGTTTGGGTCTGCAAATTTAGTGAATAAAGCATCTATTCTTAGAGATAGCATCGTTTTTATTATGTTGTTAATATTTATTTAATTATCTTTCAACTAAATCTTTTGAGTTTTGGATCAAGTAAGCCTTTCTAAAGTACAACATCATTGAAAGGTAGGGTCAATTTTGTTTGTTAATGATTTTCATGCCCTACTCCAAAGCTCCCATTCTATCACTTTTGGAGGACAATAACAAATCTTTCAAAGTTTGGTATTACTCCTAATTGAAATTGGGTTTTATAAGGTAAGTATTTTATATATGTAGCAGTGATTTCATGCCTTCTTTTCCTTAATCCTCATCTATAAAATCATTTTGTGTATAATTAATTTTGTTCATTTTTAAGCATCTCCATTGAATGTGGATCTTACAATGTTGATATTTAAAAATAAATTTTGGATGGGTCACAACATTAGGTAGTTATTAATTCTACTTTATAACATATAAGACTTATCACAAAGAAATTACATTAGTCAAAGGATGATTTTGATGCATTTATGTTTTTTTTTCTTAGAATCAAAAGTGAAATCTTGCTTTGTCCATAGCCTCCAGTAATCATAATCTAATTGTGGCATTATTTTTAAAATTATTAAAATATTGTCAATAAAATAAAATAAAAATCATATCCAACATACATTGCATTCAAATAGACCTCATATATTATCAAACAAGCACCAATTTTTGCATAAACATCAAATGTTATAATTAGAACTATCTTTTTGTATGTTAAACTTGAATATCCTTATCTTCATTTTCATTACTATATAATTTTATTATCTTCACTATTTTCATGTATTTTAATATGTTGTGTTTGGATTTGGGGAATGTACTTTGGAAATAGGATGGGGCAAATGTTATAAAGGAACTTCTTTCATTCATTTTTGGTTAAAGATAGATGTATGGTTGTCTTGAATATTTATCAATTTTGATGTTGCATTTTAAAATTTGTTGAACATTTATGCAAAATTTTGATATCTCCAAATTTCATTTTTCAAAGAAGCAAAAAATCCCTAATTTTTGGTAAATTTTTCAAATATTTCATGTTTTTTTTTAGTTTGATGAGTTTCACATTGTTTCTTTTTGGAGTTAAAGGTAAAACATATGACTATCATTAATATTGACTACTTGTTAAAAAAATATGGAAATCTAAAACTAGGAATTAAGTAGTAGTGGATGAGATATTCTTGACTATGGTAGAACATCCATTTTTATGCATACCATAATGATGAATTTGTTTATGTAAAACTTTAAAATATAATGGTGTTGTTGAAATCTTCAATTTTATTTATGTCAAATGATAATAAACTCGTTAAATCCAGCTAGATGGACTCATAAAGTATTTTAATTAAATAATAATGTAAGATATATACAAGGTAAAATTTATGTTATAATATTAGGCATTTATAATGACTAAGAATAGTGGTGAAACAAATAAAGTTCCTTGTCAATATTTTTTCATGGAAAGTGGTAAGTCTAAAAATGATGCAAAAATGATGCACAAATATTGAGTGTGGCATGGAGAATAATGAAATGGGATGAGATGATTAAGGCAAGTAGTGTGTTAACTTATTTAAAATATAGTGGGAAATAAAATTGTAGATAAGGAATTATTTATGTTGACCAAACTAAGTTTATCTATAACTTTATTTTATGGGAGAGATTATATTTAATTATTATATGGAAGATAATATATTTTTAAATTGTTTTTTATGGAATATTATATTCTTATGTGTTTTAGTCATTACCCAAATAACCTCTATGAATAATCATTATTTAAATGGTATTTTTATAGATGCAATTTTGATAATAATTACAAGATAAGGGGACCCACTTTAACACACAAGAATCGTAAGTGTTGGTCCTATTATTTTTTTATTATTAAAAAAAATACATCAATAAAAATTCCATTTTATTAATGACTACTCATGGTGGTCATTTTGGTAATGATTAAAAAAATCATGAGAGTAAAATTTCACAAAAATTAATAACTAATTAAAATTGCTTGTGGAAGCCTTCAACTTATCATTAAAAGAGACTATATATGTAAGTTATGATGATAATTAGTAATAAATTCACATGGATAAATACCATGTAACTTTAATTAAAATAAATGGTATTGAGTGTTTTTTAAATTGACAGAACCTTTTAAAGTTTTATAAATTACTTATATATCCACATTCTCATAATTCATGAAATATTTGGAATTAGTCAAATTACTATTTTTTAATTAAGAAAGCCTCTCAAAAATGCATTAATCACCCTATACACCTACATCTTCATAATAATTTTTATATATATTTGAATATAACTATGTAATAATTTTTATTCTAACATTTCAATTTCAATGTAAAAATTCATCAATGAGAAGAAACACATGCTTGAGTAGAGATACTAATATATAATATAGTGTACAAGATTCTTTCTAGATAGTGTGTAAACTACTTTAAGAGCTCATTATTTTTCATTAACACTCTAGTAGCCATATAAAAAAAGATATCCAAGATTCTAGGCTATGGTATTAAAAACCTTCCCTCTTTATATCTCAACATTTCTCTTTTTGATAGTCCCATGAAATCTAAATTTTAGAATCCCCTCATTGATAGGAGTCAGAGGAAGTTATCTAGGTGGAGAGGAAACCTCCTATCACAAGTCAATAAATTTCAACTTTTGAAGATATCCCTAAAATCATTATGGTTTATTTCATGTCCTTGTTTGTCATTCCCAAAAAAATGGCAGATCAGATCAAACAAATTCAAAAAAAACTTTCTTTAGAGAGGATTTGAGGACAGACTCAGATTTCCCCTGATTTCTTGGAACAAGGCTTGTCTTCTAACCTCAAAAGGAGGTCTATAACTAAGAAGGATGAGATCCATGAATCAATAAATTCAAGCAAAACAAGGCTAGAGGGTGATAAGGGAAGACAACTTTTGGACTAAAATCATCAAGGCCAAATATTTGAATTCTAGGAAAGGTCATTCCTTCCTAATTGATGACAATCTAGGTAACTATTTAGCATTTTGGTGTGTGATAAGAGTAGGAAAGGATATTATAAAAAATATTACTTAAATGGAACATAGGCAAAGGAAATAAAATTGATTTTTGGTAGGATTCTTGGATCTAATCCCCTCTAGCCTCCAACTTCCAAGACCTAGAGCTAGTCAATTTCTTCAGGGATATTATCAGTCATAATGTATGTGGTTATTGAGAGGTTATAGAAGGTAGAAAAAGATGGAAAATTTTTCACAAAGATGATGTCAATCAGCACAAAACTCTCTTTCTCCAAGATTTAAATTAAACTCTCTTGAACATTCATATCAGCATATTCTTGAAAGAGGATGACATAATCTAAAAAATTTACCCAGTGACCTCCACTCAATCAAATATGGTTATCTTTCTCTCTAGGATCAGGAAGATTTTTAAGAAAATTATATTTTCCTTTAGAATAAAAATCTCATCCCTAAAATCAATGTCTTCTTTTGGTTGGCTGCCCAAAATAAGATCCTCATGGTGGAAAATCTAATGAGGAGGATAATCCCTATCCCTAATCGATGTGTGATATACAAATATGAGGTTAAATCCATATATTATTTATTCCTCTCCCACCCTTTTTACTACTCCATTTTTCAGTCCTTCTTAATCCTTTCCAACTTTTCCTATGTCACCATAGGAAGTGTCAGGGATCTTATCACCCAATGGAAGCTACCCTAGGATTCCCCCTTTGAAATTTTTGTGAAACCTAGCCCTACCCCATACCTTTTGTGGAATTTGGTTATCCAAAAACTCAATTATATTTGATAAACATAGGCCTACTCCCTCCTCTACCTTTAATAAAATCATGGCCCTTGTGAAAGAAAACTAGATGTCTTATGCTTCCCCATTTGACAAGCCCAATTCCCCTCTTTTCTCCTAGATTCTTGGTCATCTAAATCTTTTTCTTCTAGGTACCTCCCATAAATGGGGCATAGATATATATAAATTCACTTGGTCTCACCCACTATATAATTAGCTTAAACTAAATTTTAACATGGATGTGAAAGGTAACCCAAGCCTAGTAGGAGTAGGAGGCATCATTAGGAATTCTTAAGGGAATATTAAGGTTGCCTATGTGGGCCCCCTATGGACCCAAATGAACCATGTTGTAAAATATCAAGTATCACTTTGGGGTATCAATCTCTCTATCAAGTTGGGCATGGAGTTTTTGTAAATCGAGGGTGATTTTATGAACATCATAAATTACCTAAAAGGTCTGACTCACTCATCATTGAACATTGCCAAGATCATAAATAATGTTTAAAACTTGATGTCTCACTTTAAAGGGGTGTCAATGGTGCACATATATATAATGGAATGAAAGTGCTAATAAGATGTCTGATATTGGGGTTCATTCTAGTTCATTCCATAGCTGGCATGATACTAACTTCCCCACTAACATCACTCCCTTAATTTAATTAGATAGTAGACAACCTACATAAAGTAATGATGACCCCTTTAATGATGAATCAAATATATTTTAAGGGAATATATGGAAAAATATGCAAGGATATCATTATCCAGTCATCTCTTAAGATTTTCCATGCTCAACCCAACTTGGTTTTCCAAAACAATAAATTATTTGGCCCTAATTCCAATACACATCATATCCATAAGGGTTTAAATTGGGATGAATGTGAAATAAGCTTATAAAAAGAAACCATGGGTGGAAATCATGACTATTTTGAGCCCATATCCTATAAAGATATCAAACTGGATGAGTAAGTTTGGCATAAAATGGTCAAAGGTGGATTGGCAACCTTCATAGAGCAACTAGTCAACTATGACATAGGGTTGTCTAAGGACTTCACTCGGGGATAGAAAGATATTGAGGTTCATATGCATGGACTAAGAATATTTATAATAGAAGAGCTTATTAGATACATAATAGGTATGGACTATTATGGTGTTAAAGCATTTAAGGATAAAAAGAAGAAAGAGGAGTTCATTAATATCTTCTTTAATAAGGAAAAGAAAAAACCCAAGATAGTGTCCCAAAAAGGGTTCATGAAGATAGAGATATCAAGAAAATGGCCTGATGTATACCTAAAAATCATGCATTATTTCACATTGAAGGGAAAATATACTATGATTTTATCCCATCACTTCTTATTTCTCAATCATTTTAAAGGGCACATTATCAATCTCCCATTTTTTTGTTAAAATCATTTAGAAGCTATGATGATGAACTTCAAGAGGAACATACTAGTGGATATCATACATCAAGATATGATTCTTATTTTGGTCAATAAATGAGAACCATTATGGTCCAAAACCATCTCAAAGGTAATCAATATTCCTAATGAGCAGAAGGATTGAGATAAAGAAGAGGACTTTTTTACCAAGTCTGATGCTAAAAAAATTGGTAAGGAATAGTTTGAGGGAGCCAGAATTAAGTCTTCCCAAGGGGATTCCAAGTCAACAGGCATCAATAGGGTCACCCCCATTTATATATCCATAATCTCTAGAAGGATTTGGGGGATTCCAAATCCCAAGAATAAGGAGACTATTGAGCTTTCAATGGATAAGCTATCCACTAAGATTACAATGCAAAATATGATCGGTAATGATATTGTGGAGGAATTTGATAATATTAAAGGAATTTTGGATCTTAGGTTGGTGGACATGCAAGTTATCAAAGATCCTACAAGAACTGAGGAGCTCATCGTATAGGGAAATAATACCAATCAGAGTGAAGGATCTGAAGATAGCAGGGAACACGAGACCAACCTAAAACACAAGAGGAAGGGAGATGATAAGTAATAGTTCATGGGAAATGACACCAAAGGGAAAGTGAGTGTCAAAGGGGAAATTTTGGTGGCCAAAAAATTGGTCATTTCTTCTGAATTTGACTAGCTAGTTTCTTCTCTACCTTCTTTTGTTTCTTTGGGATTTTGGTTAAATTTTAGTGTCTTTTTCATTGAAAGGTGTTTTGTTGTTCGGTTTCTTTTTGTCCCTCTCTATTTTTTTTATTATTCAAGCCTATCTTATGGTATCATTTGTATAGGAATGGCCCCCCTTAACCAATTTTAACCAATGTACTAATATATATATATATATATATATATATATATATATATATATATATATGAGAGGGTATAAGATTTTAATACTTGGCTAAAAAAAATGAAAAATAATAATATAGTATGAGAGGATATAAGCTGATCTGTAATGATTTTAAATTAATTAGCATGACAAATAAAAATAATGTGATGAAGGGGGGTGTTATTTTTTACCAACATCTTAATGTAGAGTTGATTTGGATTATCCTCCAGGTTTAGAGTAAAATATTTTACAATTATATTATATAAGATACATGAATAAAGATAAACAAGAATATTTTTTAAGTGTCATTTTTATTAGTAAAAATGGTAATCCACAAAGGGATTTTAATAATTAATACACATTTTATAGTAAAATGGTATTTTTTATTCAAGGAGCTATTAACATCAATACATAGGTTTGCATCTAAGGGTTTGAAAAAATAATAAGAGGTAGTGGTAAATTTTAAATTAAGTTGGGTGGGGGGGGGTTATATAATTTTTTAGTCATAAATGATAATAATATTTTTATTAAGTGATCCCTCTATGAATGTGTCAATTGATCCATAATACTTTGTTTTTTTGTGTGTACATGCAAATTAGATGTGTGGTTATGTTTATCAATTTAATAAAGAAAATTATAGTATATTTATGTATGTTTAATAAATTATATTTATCTTTTAATATTACAATCAATTCGCTAGATAATAATTTTTTTTTTGAAAGAACCAAAGGAGCAACCAGTCAATTGAAACTTTCATGCCAATGTTTCTAAATATTAGCTACTGGAATTATTCATTTCATCTAAAATTCATCAAGTTATTATATAATTTTTTGAAGGTGCATTCTTAAAATTATCCTTGATGGGGTCCCTTAGAAACATATTCTATACTATGGTGGAATCCTCCTTCTCTTTAGTATCGACTAGGGTGGACATCTCCTTTTCATTAGTATCAACCTAGATGGACATTTCATTCACCTCAATATTAATAGGGATGGGATCCAACATCTCCAAAAAAAAAACCAAATTGGGTACCTCCTTCCCATCAAAAGTAATATGGAGGATATTATAGTTAATAAAAAGGGTGGGGATCACCTAAAAGACATGGAGGTTATCATGTAGGTAACAAAAATCAAAGGAAATGGAATACACAAGTATGGTAGTTTATTAATTGTTATCTATGTAGAGAAATGAACCATATCACATAAAACTATCTGTGAAACCTATAATGGGAATTTTTTTGCAAATGTTACAAAATTTAAAGACAACATAATACTAAGGATTTCCCAATTTTATATAAATAGAGGGAAAATAAAACAATGAAAAATGTGAACATGATATATTCTCATCATAATAAATAATGTTTTTTTTAGGTTGTTACTATGAATAAACACAAATAATAGGGTCTTTTACCTCTAGTCATGCCTTCATAAAATGTAATCAGAAACATATGAGAGGAAATGTATCTATATCCTATGAGAGAGAAGGTCATGATGAATGAATTAACCAAGCTATTTTAGTTAATTCATAATAAAAATTATAATGAAAGAGATCTTATGATATTTGATGCCCAAATGTATGGATAGATCACCCAAATCCAAGAGGGGGTAGTCACAACTTTGAAAAACCTACTAAAACTGGTAAGTACCTTTTCAAATGAAGATATATCCCAAAATATTATAAATTTATTATATAATTTGTTAGATTTCACATAAATATGATAAAAAATAATGGAGTTAGTAGTTTGGTATTTCAAAAATAAGAAGCCATGAGATGTGAACAAAAGAATAGACATTGATATTTTAGGATATGAAGTTCAAAATTATAATTTTAATTATGGGAGCACCATAAAAATGATTCCATAAATACATTAAAAAAGGTATTCCAAGGTTGGCTCTAAGCTGTAGTCATGTTATTTTGAGTTTAGTATGCTATGGTTGAATTAAACCTATTGGAAGGTTTGAAGATGTAAAGATAAAGGTGGATGTCTAAAGTTTATGTGGGTATTTTGAGGTGATTGAAATGAAGATGGGTGAGACTCATTATGATACTTTAATTGGAAACAAAATGGCCCATGTTGTTCACATAACCATAAACACAGTGAAAAGTAATTGGAATCACACTAGGATGATGCTATTATTGACATATCTTTGAATAAATTTGAGTGCAAACCATACATGATACCAAAGGAACCATCTTGTCCATATGCATATAAGGATGAAAATTGGATTAAATTTAATACAAATCCTAAAGCAAAATTTTTGATATTAAGATATTTTATTTACTTTTTACAACTTGTATAAGAGACATCAGTATTATAGAAAAGATATAAACATGGGTCTGACTAGTACAAACACTTCAAACATGTCATTAGTTCCAAATAGAGTAGTATAAGTACCCTTCCATGTGCTTTCATACATAATTAGATATTTATCACATTTATCAGTCAACTCTTTCTAATATATATTATATTAAACCCACTACAAAAGGAAAAAAGACTATGGGAATCAACCTCTTCAACTAGTCATGATTCAAATGCCCATATGATTAATTGGGTGCATGGAGATCATGGAGTAAGACACATGAGAATGGTGTTCACCACATAAATATATCTACCTAAATATTTTAATACATAATATTTTTTCAAGTTCCTTCATGGGATGTATAATCATATCATAGTTATAGATGTGAGTCAATCCACTAAATTATGTACTAAAAGAGGTTGTAGCTAGTTGGTGGGTTGAGAAATGCGAAGGCCCATATTTCAAAATTAAATTTATATTTTATATAAATGGACATATTTTATGAGGGACATTGTCTAGAGATTTATGTCCATACATGAATTAAAGTATGGAAATCATAAAAAATTAATCCAACATACTAGGTGCACATTTTTTAATGTACCTTAGTTAATCCACCTAAAGTTTGGTATATACATCAGGAACACATATGAGAGATGAAAAAATGGTCCAATATTAAATAATATTGTATTTAAACTTTTATATTTTAATATGAAAATCATATGGTGCACAAAGATTTACAAGCTTTGAAAATTTTCTTTTGTCATGGGAGAAAAGAGGATATATCTTATATGAAGGAGCAAAAATTTCAAGATAAATCAAATACATTTTTTAGAGTGAAAAAAACATTATGTGGACCAAATAAAAAAAATAATTAAGGATATAATGACAAAAATCATGACACATTGGTGAATAATTGTAGTCACAAGTGGTGATGATGTTCAAGGCATCATGAAAATTCAAATTCATCTTTACACATTGCTCAACATGGTTAGGGATGTATTGACAGATTGGATGAAATACAATCAATATTTTACCAACATTGACACTTCAATCTAATAAATAATTGAGGAACCAAAATTCATCCCACTTGCCAAGATCATAAAGCTTCTAAGTGTAAAGAAGGCCCCTCAAATCCCCTATCCCCAATAATTTCCCTCAATGCAAATTATGTCAAAAAAATAGCTTAGCATAACAATAACTTATATAATTTCATATGAAACCTTATCATTGAATACTTAGTCTTATCACACCACTAATTTTGTATACACATAGGAAATGCCTCCTCCATTGTAGAAATTTATTATATTTTCCACAGTTTTGATCAATTTTGGTTGTGATAACAATTTTGTAAGAAATAATTATGAGTGGGGCCATGAATGTTAAAAACCCATGGAGGTCATCCTCCAAATTACTAAAAAACTATAAAGGGAGGTAGTTTGGTACACTTATTAGTTGAAAACCTGAAAGGGCAACTAAGTAGTCCATAAGAAGTGAAAAATGGTAAATGGCACTTTGAGTGAAACTATGACCAATGCTTCTTGACTATTCAATCAACACATCTTAGATAAATTATAATCATCTAAAAATTTTGATCTAAATTACCTTAAATTCACCCAAAAACAATTCTTGGGATGACTTATAGTTTGCACACATTTTTAAAGTTTGAAAGAGTGGTAAGTATACATAATTTTCATGTAAGTCAATGAAACACATGGAAGTTTTAATGGGTACATTGGATACTTTATACAAGGAAATAAAAGGTCAAGAAGATGAAGAGTCATAGTTTCTTTGCAATCCATATATACGCTATAATTGTAAAAGGAAATGTTATAATTTTTTGAGAAATAGTTTGAACATTGTATTACTCTATATAAATTTATCATAATTATATATAAATCTAAAAAAATAGTATTTATTTATTTTTGAATGAATGTATACTCCTATAATGTTTTCAATTTGATTTAAAAAAATAATAAAAATGAAAATGAGTGCAGATGTTTCTATAATGAATAAGAAGAAAGTTATGTGTATGACATCGAACTAAGTTTAGCTTTGTCTACCTATAATTCTTGTACTATATTGTGTCCCATTACAACTTTAAAAACTACATCTAGCATGTCCCAATGAGAGATTTTAAGGGTTTATTCTAACAATGTTTATGAGCAATTGAATCATCAAAATAAGAGGAAGCATTCATTTTATTATTAACCATTCTAGATGAAACCAAAGGAATATAATTATGCTCTATATAGCCCCACTTAATCTATCCCTATGCCTTATATAGATAAGGTATCTACCCTTCTTAGATGTAATAACATGAAATCATGAAAGTATGTAAAAGGATAAGACCAAAGTTATGTGTAACTTGAAATAAAAAATTGGGTTTGAAAATTAATCCCTAAGGTAGAAATTTGAAAACCCTAAAGAGAAGGATGAAACCCTAAAGGAAACCTAGTTTTTGACAATGTGAAATCAATATATGGGTTTATCAATATGTTTTAATCTATTTTATATTAATGTTAACCCTAATTAGAATATAAACTATTGTAATAATTTAGAGTAAAATATATGACAATTAAGCATAAATTTGAATGTAAAGATTGGAATTGATTTCATTTCATTTTCTAAATATGAAAAGTATAACAAAAGGATATATATTTACCTTTCCCTATTCTTTGTGGAACTTAGATATGTAGTATATGGAAATAACTAAATAATAATGGACTGAGTTACTTATATTAGGATTTTGATTTATGAATGTGCTTAAATGGTATCATTAGCTAAAAATTGGTACCATTCAAACATATGTTCCATTTTGGGAAATTCTATGCATGTAAGTTTTTCCTTCTATTATAGTATGAACCACTACTTATTATGATATTATTTTATGTGTAATACATATGTTTGTGTATATGCATGACACCCATAAATATATCTCCTTCTATTTAAAATTCTAGGTCAACTTCAATAATATTTTAGTTATACAATTTAGGGAAGATAGTGCATTGAGATAACTTCAACTAGTCCCTAATGGTTAATTTAGAACATCTTACATATCCAATATTTTATGGATGGAAATTAAGTTTCATGTAGTTATCCCCATTAGATGTAATTTTATAATATGCTCAATTAATTTATACAACCTATGATCTATATTTTGACACTTATGAAATGATAAATTTGGAATGGCTATTGAGTGATTCAAACCTGGTAAGGACTTGCTTTTAGTAACTGATTTTTAATTTTTGGAGAACAAGTTAGTCCTTTTCAATGTGAAAGTATTTAAGTGTGATTGAAAAATAGGTGTTAGGTATATGCTAGATGACCAATAAGCCTAATTTTTTTTATATCAGTCCAATTGGGTAATTTTTCATGCCATCGACACACTAGGAAAATGAGTCTAATTTGGTAATTTTATTTTAGAATTTTACCATTTCTATGCAAATGATGAAAATTCCAAACTTGATTGGTACCATATAAGTTTGATATTTTTGTGTGATAGATATTAATATTGATGTGATGATATAGAGATGTCTGGGTATGATATTTGATTGGTTTAACACATATTGGGGGAGTTCTTATAGGTGACTAACAACAAATTGGAAGGATTGGACCCATAGATAGCATGTGGGTGAGAGACAATGGTGAATTAGAGTCATGTGTATGCACAAGTCATGTAGGATTAAGGTATGTCAAAAATAACACTTCTAAGTGTTTAATATTATAGTTTAGTATTTACACTATGAATTCTACTCTATAACCTTATAATGTGTACCTTTAAAAATGAACATAAGTTATATAAAAGAAAGTGAATAATGTGCGAACCTATAGAATATTAATCAAAGTGACCACCCATTGTGTTGTTTCCCATATTTTAAAATGCATTAATGTGGAGTTTAATGAGGGTACATGTAAAAATTATTTAGGGACAATAAAATTAATTAAAAAATAGTAAAAATTAAGTTTTTATGCATTGTGAATAATCTTATAAAACAATCCTTTCATGTTTAGAATAATCCAATAATTATGAACCTTTGAATTTTTATAATATGTGATAAAAATGGATTATGTAAGTAAATTTTAGTATCTTAATTTAAAATCTCATTTTATTTGGGGAATATGGGTGTGCTCATCCCAATAAATAGTGAATTTATGAGGGAAACACTCTAGAGTGTTTAGAACTCAATATTGTTTTTTTTAACAAAAAATAATCAACCACTTAATAAAGATTAATACTTTACCACATAATATATTTAGTCTATTAAATCATATAATATTCAATAGCATGTATGTGATTTTCTTCTATCCTTCCTTAAAAACATGTGATTTATCATAAGACATATTATATAATCAAAAAATTATGATATGATTTTTTATGGGAATGTTTTATATGTGAAATATGGGTATTGTTATGTTATCATATGAGATTCCATAGCCCTTATAGAGTTATCTTTGATTCCACTCTAGGATTTTTTACATTTACAACCAAGCATCTATAAACCTAATAAAAATTACATAAAATACCCATTTTTATAACAAATATTTTTAATTTTATTTTATAAATTTTATATTCTTATTTATTTAATTTTTTAATTTTGATTTTTAGAAGAGTTGGGAACTATTATATCCAAGTATAAGAATGATCAAAATCTTGAATTCAAGTTACACCTACTTTAGTATCCAACATTTCTCAAGGTTTTGCTCAATGTATGATAGTGCATCTATGACTCTTTTCAATGTAAATAATTTTATTTAACTCATATGTTGATTCCAAATAGGATTTTAATATTTTAATGAATTTATAACCAATTCATTCATGGTCTCAATCTAAGCTGATAAGTTTGCCTCTTCTATGGGGATTTTAACGTTGAATATAGTAATCTCAAATCTTTTGTGATCTTGGTATGTATGTGATTTTTCAAAGTGGAACACAAATATGGGCTCAAATGGTCAATATGAATCTTGAGGTCTTTATGGAAATGAACTATCTCAAACTACCAATAATTAAAATAAAAAGAAGTTAAATTAAATAACTAATCTACCTTAAATAAAACTATTATATGAAATCATAAATGCAAATCTGCACTATCAATCTTTATAACATGTTTTTAAATGTGCATAATTGCATAACAATTCTAGAAATAGATTGATAATCAAAAATTGGAATATGCCAAGAATATGGAGATCATAGTGAAATATCACATGAAGTGCTATAAATTCCATGGGCCAAAGACCTTAATGAAATAATAAATCTTTTCTCAAAACAATGCATAGTAAAGAGAGGATGGATGCTTTTGATTTGTGCACCCACATGTTGTAAAATTACATCTAACATTAATTTCAAATTTTGCCTAATATTTCTACACATATCTATGTTCTCCTCCACTAAAATATTCCCTTGAATTCATAAATATGAGTGAAGTCTTTAATATTTTTTTACTATTTACATAATAAGGCTTAAAAAGTTTAATTTGTGATTGCCTTCCAATGTTCTATTATTTAAAAGCATAAAATCCTAAAAGCTTTTAAATATCATATCCATAATTTCCCTTCCACTACCATGTATTTTTATTATTAAATTTTTTAAAATATTTAAAATAAAGGTGGGCCCTTGCTTATTTTAATAAATTTATTAATTATATACATCGATATTTTTCATATTTATTTTTTATTAACGATCTCTCTTTTAGGACTTATTAGCAAACCAATCTCCCTAAGTGTACATCATAAGGAGTGCACCATGAAAAGGATGGGGTTAACTTGTGGTACTTTGAGAGATATTTTTATACACTATCTAATAATACCTACACAACTATCAATGAATCCTCCCTTGAGTCTTTTTCAAATTTTATTCTCTATCTTCTTTTGTTTAGCTATGCAGCCTCTTTTTATTTCCTAATATATGGTTGTATGATTGTATTTTTGAGATATGAATCTAAACTAATATAAATAAAAAGTTTAACCTAAAATCATAATAACATGAAAAATAAAGAACTGTAGGAACAATCAGCAATTTAGGAATGAATCCTTACCATCACCTTACTCCTATTAGATTCTCTCCAAGATTTTTTAACTGATTCTTAATGTTATTTTCCTTGTATATGTATTGATTGATAATGGCTTCATGATGGATTTAATGGATTATTTAGATGTTTGAGTGAATTTCAAGAGAGTGTGAGTGATTTAGATGGTTGGCATATGGATACAAGGAAGGCTTGTGAGCTTTCTCATTATCTTATCTATGTTCCAAGCATGGATATTTATAAATTAATGCAGGGAGTTTTAGAAGAATTTTTAATTATTTTATAAGCCTCTAATTTAGAGAGTTCCCTAGATCTAGAGACTTCTAGATTAGATGAAGGGATAATAGGGATTATATGGGGATTTAATGTGTTTTAAGGCTTATAGGTATGTAAGAAAGGCTAGGGGGTAGGTTGGCTAGGGTGGTAGTTAAGATAAATATGAATTTTCAACTGACAAGTAGGCTAGTGGCTAGTTAATGAGGTAAGATTAGTAGTTAATTGGGATGTTAGAAGGATAATGGGATGATTAATTATAATAGGGGGTGTAGAAAGGTTAGTAGGAAGTAGGAAATATTTAATAGAAAATAATATTTTAACTAGTTGACTAGGATTATGGTTATATGATAAATTAGCATGATTAATAGAATAATTAGAGTGAGAAAATTTAGGTTCATATAATGGTCACTATCAATATAATTGTTTCTTACTTTTTTATCCCTATACTCTATCATCACTATTAATATATTTCAAAAAAAATTGTGTTATATCGTGATTAATGGTAGAATATTATGTTAGTTGATATAGCTATATTGTATTAATTTGGATCAATACCATTGGCTTGGATTAACAATTGATTTCTAAGTTTAGATCCATATATAAAAGGTTCTAAGTATCATTTTTAGCACACACAATAATCATATGATGTAATTATGCTTGCATGTATGCCCTTGATTAGTATAAGGATGAATTATGGGATATATGCTTATTATTATGGAGGTAAAATCTTGCTCGAGATCATTGAAGTTTAATAGGAGAAATTTTAACCAAGGAGGTTCCCCTTAATCTTAGGTTTCCATAACTAAGGACATTTGGGTCTTCTCCTTGCCATTTGAGGTCTTTACCTACAACATCCATTGTAAATTTCGACTATATCCAAGGGGATTTAAGAAATGATAATTCAACACAAGGTAATTATGTATATCCCTATTATCTTACCTTTTATTTACTTTTTAGATATATTTTATTCTTATTGTGAGATTAGTATGTATGTTGTTCTCACTAGCATTGTCCAGGTTGCATTTATGCTAAAACTATGACATATTATATGGTATTTAAGCTCATTGATACAATTATAGCTTATATCCTTCTCTAGGACATAATGTCTAGACTAAGACTATAATCAACTATTTGACATTTACACTTTATTTAGTTTAGTTTTCTTACCACGTTTCATTAAGGTTTCCTTATTCATCAATTCCTTGTATGCAATTTCCTTAGTATATCCTCAATACCCATTTTAAAGTATTTACTTTACATAATTGAAATTACCTTAAGAATTAGTAAGACTCATATCCCATATCTTAGGTATAGGATTTTAAACCCTAGACCATTAATATGGAGTGTGAATTAGCTTATACTAGATTCATAGTCATTTAAATCCCTTGGTTATGTAACTATATTTGTATGTATGCATGATCTATTTTGATCTTCTAGTTATATCCTAATATATAGAGATAAAAAGGATTGATACATTGATTATCTTGGCACACGTACATTTTTGTGAACCTGAATTGAATCTTGTCCCACCTCTATCTAGATTATGTTCACATTTCCATATCTCTCTTAAATATTTTTATTTGACAAGTATCTATTTTCAAATCCTATATCATTTATTCTTGGCATTATCTTCACATTAGCTTCACCATCATAATATATTTTAGTGAAACTAACATGAATCATATCCCAGTGATGGTTGGATTATCTTCACATTTTCATATCTCTATTTTTTAGATATTTCTATTTGAAAAATATCTCTTGTCAAATCCTATATCCTTACTTAACATTATCTTCACATCAACTTCATCATCATAATACATTATGGTGAAGTTGGCATGAATATTTTTCCACCACTCATTGGATCATATTCACATTATTTTTTGCATGCTTCTTATTTTTATCTTCACATCAACATCACAGTAATTATACAAACTAATAAAGGACATATCTTCAAATAACTAAAGAATGCTCATTTTTTAAAGATGTAATTTTCTTGACATATGTTCTTATATTATTTTTATGTTTTAAATAATTTATTTATTGTATATAATTAGTATGTTTTTTATGATAGAAATCTCTTTTAGGTTTTATTCTAACCTCTTATGTTGAAATTTAACCTTTATCTATACACTTCTTGGTCTTTTATCATTATCCTTAACCCCTATTCTTGGTTCTTTGGTATCCATTTTACACTTCTTAGTTTTTCATTTTTTGTGTTCCATAGTAAGACATTGGGGAATCAACCAAGCCCTCTTCATAGATAATCATCCTATTTAATCTCATATTTAGGCCCCATTTCACCATTTATTACAACTAATTTTTTATTTAGCCATTTATTTCCTTGTGGTTATTTGGTATATTTTTACAAGTGCTCCCTCTTGGGTCTATTTGGTCATTTCTTTCCTTGAATTTATTTAGTATCTTTTACCATAATTTCACCATTTTTACCTTGATATTTATTTTCTATCCTTTTCACACTTCATACATTTACCCTACTTATTTTTACACCTTTTGGGTTTTTAAATTATGAGTTGCATGGTAATGCCATGGGGAATACGACCAAGTCTTCCTCACAAACTCCCATCCTCTTGTTAAATTTTTCTATTGATTTTTCTCTCAACCATATTTGGGTTTCTTATTATAAATAAAAGGTAATGCTAAAAAGTGGTGTTTTGTTGCTTAGAATTAGTTATATTCTCTTATGGGATTTTTTTTAACTCTATCTACATGTTCTCATCTACATTTCACCCTCTCTTATGGTGTAGTCTCAAACTTGTTTTTCATTATATAATCCTCCTTTATAAAAATTTTGTGATAGGGGTAACCCAATAATTATATGCTCACATCTATATTTCCCTTTATTTTCACTTTTTTTTTGGCTCACTAAGGTCAGTTTTGAGGTTGTATTCTTTTCTAAGGTTCAAATATAGGTGTATCTAGGTGTCTTGGTCTCTAAGTTCTCCTCTATAGTGGTTAGGTGTAAAATATATTTTTTAAGTCATGTTCAACACCCATTATTGGTCTTATGAGTATGTATGAAAGAGGAAAATTTAAAAATATAAAAGATTCAAAAGCAGTAATATCATAGCAAAAAAAAAATTGAAATAAAATAATAAAAAGGAATATAAATAAAATATCAAAATTTAGATCACACAAATATAACTAATAATATAATTTTTCATGTCACCATATCCTAATTGAAGCTCAAAATAAAAAATTAGCTTCATGATAGAGCCAAGGTCCATCGGGGTGCATTAGGCTAGTATAATGTAATAATAAGTTTCATATATTTCATTAATGCCATAAAATTTCTCACACAAGTGCCTTATCCTTATATTAGACCAAAAACATTGTAAGGTATCATGAGGAATGATGAACATATTGTGGGAAGGTAGGATATTTTTATTTCCATGCATATTATCCTTCATGAGATGATATTTATACTTCACTTGTTATCTAAAGCTCTACACTTTATAGGTGGGGTTTTCTTGGTCCTTGATGTTGAAAACTCTTATCCTTACCCACTTTATTAGAGTGCCTTATTTTCATTAAGGATTTTTAAATCATCCTTGTGGTGCCTTGGATCCTTATATATCCATCTTATCATTTTACAATATCCCCTTGATGGATATTGTTTCTATTTGATCACATCCATCTTATTTACATCCCTTTTTCTCTCTATTTACTTTGGATTTAACTCTTAGCTTTCATTATTATTAATATTGTAATTTTCATTGTAAGACCTTTGAGAATACAACCAAGCCTTCTTAAAAAAATATTATTTCCTTCTTATCTGCACCATCTTTGTCATTATGGTTATGAATCTAGATTGTTTTGCCCTCCTAAAATACACTTTAAAACAAGAATTGATTTCAAGTTTTCATTTATTGGATTATTTTCTTGCATGTGTGGCATATCCATGTTTGATTTATGTTGTTTTATATCTTACATTGGATTTTTTCAATCATTTTTCATAATTTTGTGCCTTTTTTGTTTGATTCAAGTTTTCAGTTATCTTACTTTAGATGCATTTTTACACTCTAACACAAGAATTTATTTCAAGTTATATTTTATTAGATTATTTGATTCCATGTGTTACATATCCTTATTTGAGTTGAATTTTCATCTCTCTTACATTCGATGTTTCTACAATCCTTTTACAATTTTTCTTGTTCTTTTTGTTTGATTCAAATTTTTCACTTATCTTAGTCTAGATTCATTTACAATCATTGTTTTTCCTTTCCTTGATTTGGGTTTTCACCTATCTTAATTTAGATGCTAGTACAATAATTTTACATCCTTGTTTAATCATATTTTCATCTTACTATATCAAATATATATTTTTATTCAGCTTATGTTTTGCATTAGATTTTAATGTGATGTATAAATTTCATTACAATATTTAACATATATTATTTTTTTACTTAGATTTTTATGTTTCTCACCTTCAAAATTTTTTAAAACCATTTATTACACATTTTTGTTTATTGGTTTTTATCTACTCACTCAATATGTCATTTTATACTTAGATTTTGTCCCTTTTAACCATACATATGCTCACATTTTATAGAAATTAAAACATAAATAACATTATTGCATGATACTAGAACCATAATAAGTGATATATCAACATTTAATAACCATGTAAAAAATAGGAGTAACATCAAATGATATATATATATATATATATATATATATATAATATTGAAATATATAACATCATTGCATCATAACATGATACTAAAACCATAACAAGTGCTATATCAACATTTAATAACCATGTAGAAACCAGGATTAACATCTAGATGTGTGTAAAACATTTCTAAATAAAAAAATCATATATGCCTAGATCTATAGTTGTGGGGCACATTGATCCTTAGGTAGATGAGGGACCATACTCACCACTAAAGCTAAAGACCTAAAATATCTCAAATATCAGGCCATGATTATGGTCTTAAATTTAAAACACTCCACTTGTCCTTCTACATGAGCTATTTTTCCCTTTAAATCTAGGATCTAGGCGGTAATCCCTCATTTTTACTCATCACTCACAATAATGGTAGTTGCATGTTTTTTTTGTTTGTTATCCAAGGTTATCTAATCAAAAACCAATTGATGCCATATTGTAGCATCTTCACCTACCAAAACTATAGCCAAATAAATATCCTTCTCTCATCATTGCATTTCTTGTGTAGTGGATACAACCATAGTGAACCATATACTATGTTTCCCCATAGATGGTGTTGTAGAATTTGGCATGGTTTCCATATCAATATCTAATAGTATTACATCCAGGATCTCATAGTGATTGACCTCAATCATGGCTCCCCATAATTTTATTTATATCAAAACATCTATAAAAAAACCAAATCAATGTCCAATCATGATATATATCATAATAAAAAGCACTCTATCACTAATCACTAGCATGCATATCTATAAGACTAGAAAAAAAAAGTGATAAAAAAAACTTAAATACGTATTTATACCTAAATGTGTATGTATCTCATAGATTGTCTCCACATTTATTTTTCATCAACCACAAGTGCATCTCCTCACTACTAGTTCCCACAATCCCCCACACATATCTTCAACTACACCAAGAAGACCCAATGACTCAATGAGCTATGTTATTTTTAAGAAACCCATCTCTCAGGTCTTGTTGTGTTTGTTTTCATCATGTGTACATCAAGATCTTCTTTAGGATCTTCTTATGCTTGTTATTTTAATATTCATTGTTGTCATATCCTCTTAACCTATGGTTCATTATGAGGCCTAAAACTAATACACCATAGGTGTCCCATGTCCCCCTGCTCCTCTTATCTCCCTAACATGCCTCACTCAATGGGGTGGGATAACTAGTGCCAATTCTAGGTGTGGTTGATTATGTTGACCCAAAACACAAGCACATGAGTAAGTCTCTTTCGACCATGTATAGTGGTTGGTGACCATCATTAATCCTTATTCCTATGATGTGAGATGTCATGTGCTCCATTATTTTGTAGTCCCTCAATGTGGTTTCCATTTTATCTAATCTCTTTGAATAATATCTAAGGATCGTTATGTCATTATGCACCTCACCTTGTGATCTTGTGCTTATCTCCTCACCTAAGGTAGGAAGTCTTTGATCTAGTGAAGTAACCCTAATGGCTAGCACATCCAAAAATTATCATATATCCAAAATGAAAATATTTTAATGGGACCCATATTTTGTTGGCCCCTACTTAATATACATTAAAAATTATGCACTAAATACACTAATATGTTATCTCCTATACTTTACACTATGCCTTACTCGAACATAGATTGGAAAAAAGCTATCACATACAAAGGCATATCACCATTTTAATTTTTGCATAGTATGCACATGCCTATCAAGATAATAATGGTCTTACAAATATCTTAAATGCCTAATACATATACAATAAAAATTATAACAATCAACATATGTTGATTGTACCACTCAATATCTATAACCCACCAATGTTAGATCTAGTTGCTTGGAAATTAGATTTGAAACATCACAAATCCTAATACATATACAATAAAAATTATAACAATCAACATACATTAATTATACTACTAAATATCTATAACCCACCAATGTTAGATCTAGTTTCCTAGAAATGAGATTTAAAACATCACAAATCATGGGTTCCCCATTTATCAACAATCTAAAAATAGCATGGACATCATCTAGTGTAATATACACCTATATGATGTAACCATACACTGTCTATATCATGTTTAACCCTAAATTAAAATAGATCAATATAGTATAAGGTTAAGAATATATAAATAAATTAGTACAAGGGTGATAAATAGATATATAGTAGGCCAATTAATTACAAACTTAGATAAACAATATTCTAAATTTAAATGATGAAATATGCTATATTTTCTAATTATAATTATATATTAGTATTTAAATAAATTTAAAAAAATAATACTTGGTTTATTGTGCCCATATAGATTTGATATGGAATAATATGGAAGTATAATGGATCTAGTTAATGGATCAATCATCAGATTCTATAAATTTTCACTTGGTGGCCTCAGATGCTTGTGTTAGATATGGATGGTTGTGTAGATGTACTTGTCTAAATTAGACACAAGTGTTTTGTATAGAATATTGACTAGATCTAGATGTGACCACCTCTAACCTTCTAGGATTTTTTCACCTTTACTTTGGTGTACTCAGATCTCTCTCTTTATGAAATTTTAAAACCTTAGTTCTTCATAGTGAATGTGGGAAAAATGGGTTAATGGGCTCATGGTGTCAAGCTACCCTAAAGACCCATTTTTTAATGTGTGCTACTATAGACACCAAAAATATTCATAATGTGATTCCAAATGTCAAAATTCACCTATATTACCTTAAGACCTCCCTCAGGGCCAATATGACCCTCCAACCCCTAACTAAGCCTAACCCATAATTAGTTTGTTAAAACTAACTTAACCTACCTTTTACCTATTTCTACCCTTCACCCTCGACTGTTGATGGCCAAGTTAACTATCGATGGTCACCTTGACCATCAATGGTCAAGGTCCACCTCTTTAACCACCAACATGCAAGCTTAGTTGCCTTGATTTTCTAAAAATTACTCATCTAAATCTAGTTATGAACCATTACATACATGAGTTATCATTAAGAAGCCTAGTTCAGATCTTGTTATAACTCTCTTGCCTTGCTTATAATAAGAGAGGAATAGGGAGGTGAAAGTTATTTACAATTGTTATCAAGAGCTTATACATCTAAAATTCTCTTTTTATAAGTCAATCATCATCAACAATCTAACAAACTAGCTACTATGTCAAAGAGCTAACTTGTCAATGTAGTTCCACCCAAGCACCAAGTATTGTTACTCTACTAAAATCATGATAAATTCCACCAATAGGTCAATCACCTCTATCATCCACCTAATCAACTTTTTGCAAGATAAGTATTTGATTTTTAGTATTCAATTACCTTATTTACTTTTTACACTTAACCTAGCACCAACCCATCTCTTAGAGTCTCACCTTATGATCATGTCTATTATCCTATTATCAACCTAGATCTACACATATTAATTATCGATGGTTGTCTTAACTACCAATGGTCTATCCAACCACCGACAGTCACCTTGACTACCAATGGTCACCTTAACCACTGATGATTAGCCCAATCATTGATGGTCATTATGGCAGTAAATAATAGCAAGCTATTTTACCTACCTACCCCCAATCAAACTTGATTTTCTATGTTCCTACTTGTTCACAAACCCTTATTTAATTTTCTAAAGTAGACCCCAACCACCTAACACTAGTATTAATTAGCTTATTGTTATTTTAATAATTTATAATCTGTATTCTTAAGAAAGCATTCTTGTGTTCAAATTTATTACCTTTTGATTATTGATGCAAGTACTTTCTATTCTATTTATAAACATAATTGTTTAAAATGCATAGATTGATAGCCCTCGAGGAAGCTCTTGATTCTAGGATCTAGCTATTGTTAGGTAATTCACTCAAGTATCTACCTAACAAACAAATTTGCTTTAGTTCTTTCTTATTTTTAGGTCATCCTCCCAAGCCAAAGAGAAATTCTTCACAATCATCTGATTCCATGCACACATAATCAAACAAGTTTTTCAACCATACCCATACTTAGTTTCTTCTTTTCCCTTTTTGAAATATAAGCAAAAATTTAGTGAAACATTCTAGCATGCTAAATGGGACCCTTGTGTCTTTACTTAGGTTATTATTTGCTTGAATCTTCTCTCTATTTTATTCTCATTAACTAAATCAAAACTTTCTTTTAGGCCCAAAATTAAGTGCATACATCAATTGCTTAAAATTTTAGTTCAAATAGCTTAACTTAAAAGCAAGGTAATCTATCATAGTTTCACTCTTTATTATACACACTCAACCAAACCACTTTCATCAATTAAATATCAAATAAACTTGAGACAAGGCCCAACTAGGATTTCATCACCTAGCAGTAACCTTACCTTTTCTCTGTAATCCCACTTGGAAGTCATTACCAAGGTGAGAATGAACTCATCTCTCTAGTTGAGTATAAACTCTAGATATCAATATATATTAGCTAAGCACCTGATACCCTTATCATTGTTGTGTGTGAAGTGAGGGGGTAGGCCCCAATACCAATCCATGTATTTATTCCAATATATATTCCTTTTGAGTTCCTAAACACAACCTAAAACCAACCTTAGACATCCTCTCTAGTACCCACACTACAAGCCAATTTTGGACACATAATTTCTTAAGACATAAGCTAAAAACAAGATTAATTAAAACTCTAAGGCTTAATGTATCTTTTAGAGTTTGATTTTATTTTATTTGATATTTCTTGTCTTCTCTTTGTTTGAGTAGTAAGTTTGTTTATGCTTTCTCTCTCCCCCTCTTGTATGGTTCTCACTCGCAAGCAGTGAATAAACTTTGAAGATCAAAACCCATCACCAAGCCAATATACTTCTTCTATCTCTTTATCCTTGGACTACATTTTTGAACTAGGAAATCCTCATCCCTTAGGAAGTCCTACCTTCCTTTAGGAGGTTCCTCAAGGAGATGCAAAATTTGTCACTTTCCTAGATAATAATCTCATAGCCTTGCAACATTATCTTAAAACCATGTCTTACCATATCCTAGCTTTGGCCCCACCCATAGATCCACCTTATGGAATGCCTCTCTACCTTATGGGAAGCACCTCTATTATCATGGTCATAACCCAACCTTTGTCCATTTAAGCCTCCTTATCCACCAATAATCCATTTGAGAATACTATGGAAAACAAACCAACCCAAACTATAAACGCCCTTATACCTACCACTCCTACCAATAACCCCTCCACCTTAGGAGTAAGCCAACCTCTAACCACCTATGCTCCCTCTATAATAAGAGTACCTACCTATAACAATACCAACCTTCCTTCACCTACCACAAATCCATCAACCACTACTCTACTTCAAAGCCTTGTGGTATCTATACCCTCTACCTTACCACCGATTAGTATAAGGGTCACCACCCTTCCATTGGTCACTAACCCAAGTATCACTCCTATCTAAAAAGCACCCATTATACCAAACTTTAGGTACATCTCTAATTTACAAGGGCATGTAACCCTACCCATTACCCAACCACCTACATCTACCTACCCTTATGTGACTTCCACCCAACCATTGGCATCCACATACCAATATGTGGTAGCCTCCCAACCTTCTACCCACTAACACTATGTCACCAAACGATCATAGTAGTATGCATATTATATCCTTTTAGGTGCACAACCCTAAACAGACCTAATTAAGATGCTTATGGAAAATATGAACACCTTAGAATTATCTATTTATGGTTATCACAACATCTTTTCATATAACCAAATATATAATGAACCCATCCATCCATTTGTATCTATCAGGCCATATCCTCCCCAATGGGAACTTCCCAAGTTCTTTAAATTTCAAAGTAAAGAGGATCCCCAACAACACCTTAAGGGATTTAGGTATGCTTTTTATCTAATTACCTATGATTATTCCCTCCTTCTCCACACCTTCCCAATGTCTCTATCTTATCTACCATTGGATTGGTATAGTGCCATACCTAAGCACTCCCTTTTCTCCACCCAGTTGGCTCAAACTCAATTAGACTACTTTTAGATCAATATCTCTAAGAAGGTTTCTATCACTAACCTCTACTCTATCTGGTAGTTTGAGGATGAATCCATTACTTATTTTTTAGCTCACTAGAGGAGCTTAATTAACCAACTTTACTTTTCCTTGCCTCAACCCAAACTCATTGAGATATTTGCTTGGGCATGTGCTACTACATGTTCAAAGCTTCCACACATTTGATGAAGCTTTTACCATGGCATGTAAGTTAGAGAATAGAGCCACTAATGAAGGAAAGATAAAACTAAAGAACAAGAAATCCACCTATAAAACCAATGAGGCCTATTCTTCCAAAACAAACAACAAGTCCAATACCAATACCAAGGGAAAGGGAACCATGAATGCAGTTTTACTTAAAGTTATTCCCCCACCATCCATCAACCAACAAAATTCCTCTAATTCCTCAAAGAAAAACATGAGGAACCAAAACCATAAAAATCAAAATAAATTCACTCCACTTGGAGAATATTATGCTTCAATATTGGAGAAGTTATTCAAAGATAATATCATTTAGCTTCCTCTTATCAAATGACCCTAGTAATTCAACACTTCTTGTCCTACACCTAATTGGTACAATGAGAATGATCTATGTGCCTTCCACTAAGTGATAGTGCATGACATTAGTAGGTGAAATACCTTTAATATCCTTGTCTAATCCCTCATTGACAAGGGGTATATCACATTAGAACACCCTAATGTGCCATCAAACCAAGCCCTTGACATATTTAGGTACCCATTTCCCAACCATCCACCTACTAAGAATAAGATCAACATGGTTGAATGTTCTCATGATGCCCATACTATTAACATAGTTTTTTACACACTCAATGTTAAGGAATCTATTAAACAATCTATCTACCCCTCACCCTCTTTGATTATTGAGTTAGTGGAGTTACCTTCTCCTCTTTTGGAAACCCAAACTAAGGAAAACCCCTTTCTCCTTCTCCATTTATCAAGGTAGTGGAGCTATCAACCCATCAAAAATGGACATGGAAATCATTCTCAAAGAGGAAGACCAAATTTTTACATCTCCCAGAGAGAAGTCATCCATTCAAACATCACATCTTCTGATTAAGGAAGAGGATGAGGTTACCATCCCTATGTCTTAACATATGGGCTTATCTTTTAGGTCTATTATTCAAGAGATAAAACTAGCCTACAAACAATTCTCTTGGTTAGTGAAAAAAATAGAATTTATCTCCAACCTTGACATGGATCAAGTAATTTTATGGTAGTAATTAGGGATAACTTATTTCACCAAGCAATAACCTCTAATCATACCTTTAATATACTCCACCACTTCCTCTATTTGAAATTCTACCCTATTAACAAAACCAATAACAAATTTTACCAATCCAATGATCCCTTAGCATCTAAAGCATCTAAACCCCAAGTGAACAAATCACCTTCTCAAACCAAACTAACCAAACTGATCAAGAACCTTGGCACATAGAGTCTTAACCACCCATCTATGAAGGTGGAGCTTGGCTTACCGAAACCAACAACCAAGAGCCAAACCAAAGCAACCAAAGAGGTAATACCACCCAAAGGACCAAAGCCTTGAATTTTACTTCACTCAACCTTGTCATCTAGTTTGGGACCTCATCCCTATACCTTGAGTAGGAAATCCATTATCTCTACCAAAACCCCACCATCTCTTTTGGTTACACCTTCAAAATTGATTTTTTGACACACCTCTTTTCATTGTACCAATAACACCCAGGCTACTTACCTTGCAATCTTCCACCTCGAGCTCATAGGCCTCTTTATATAATCTAAATCCATCATCCAAGTGTACCACCTTACCCAAGGCACCTATAACCAAACCTACTTCTAAACAACCTTTCACCTCAACAACCAATGCCAAGACTAATAAGCCTTTACCACCTTTAGCTAAATCCTACTTGACCATTTTCCATAGGTTATTACAAACCTCATTTTTAGCCTTACCTCCCATTAGGCCCTTTAACCCTCTTGCTTCAAAACCTATCTAGTATAATGACCATCAAGTGTGATCTTATCATAGGACACCTGACCATGACATAAAGAACTATAAATCTATCCAAACCATTATCCATTAGCTTTATAATGAGGATGATCTATTAACAAATAAACCCCATATGATCCCTATACTAATCCCACTAGTAACCACACCTAGCCAACACTTACCCACTCATCTACTCTCACCTTAGAGTGAATATGAGTCTACCCAATCTATTACCCCAACTCTTCTTATCCATACTATCAACATGGTCATGATATCATAACATAAGGATAAAGGGAAGGCTAAGGTGTCCATTCATTGGAAGTATCCCTCTTCCACATCCTAACCAACTTGAACCCATCCATATTCATCTTAAACCAAACCTAAGGTGTCTATTTTAGGTGCTTCCCAATCTAATCCCTCAAAATCCATCAAGAGAGTTATCTTCAAGCAACTTCACCAAATCCCAGAGAAGATGAGCTTGTATGAGTTTATCTCTACCTCTCCTCATCACCGCTAAGCACTAATAGAGGCTTTGCAATCCATAAAGGTACATCTTAAAGATCCCCAACCTCTAGCTACCTTTGTTGGTGCCCTTCAAATTTTGAGCCTTGTTACCTTCAAAGATTTATAAATACCTTCTATTCCATATAGATGACCTAGATCCCCCTCTCTTTATTACCACATACATCAACCAAACCTTCATTAAATGGGTCATGATTGATGGGGGGAGCTAGTATTAACATCATCTCCTCCCATGCCTATAAAAAACTCAACCTACTAGATAATATCATGTTTAAAACCTTGAACTTCCTTTGATCACTCAATGATACCATGGCCACTACGTTAGGTATTGTTGTCTTTCATATCCATTTAGGACCCCACATGCTCCCTAAACTCTTATATGTAATGGAAGGTAAATTCTAATACAACATCTTATTGGGATGACCCTAAATTTGTTACATGGGTTGCATCCCCTCCACCCTTCACTATTGTGTCAAGTTTGAATATGAAGGCCAATTCATCACCATCCAAGTTAACCTAAGTCCTTTCTCAATGTGAAACATGACCTATCACCCTAATTATGTCCTCATATCCCCATCCAACACACCCTCAATAGATAAAGACTAACCTTCAACCATAAAAGTGGATGTTATATCCCCTTTCACTGATGAAGCATCCATCAGTTCCTCTATCCCTTCAAACCAAATCCCTACCATGGACCCATTAGAATCAAAGGGGTGAATATCACCTTTTATCCCTTGGCACTTTCACTATGGCTCAGGAGTATGGGCAACTTACTAACTAATCAGGATATGACCTCAATCTCAAAACTATTATTCCCTTTAGACCTCTCTTCTATTAGACACATTTTATCTATAGGGGACTCAAAAAACCCCTTGGTGCTTTACCACCTCTCTTCTACCTTAACCATTCACCATCAATTTGTCTTACTTAGATAAAATGAGTTTCACTAAGACATATATCAATAAGTGTGCTTGGAAAGGCTTTGGTCTTGGGTGGTATGAGCATGGCCAACATGCATTGGTCTCCATTGAAATTAGGAAACCTCAGAAGAATCAAGGCCTTAGTTTCATCCTACATAATAAGAAGTAACCCAAACCACCTTCCACCACCATTATTGAGGAAGATACACCTTCCTCACCGACCTCACCTCCACTTGCATGTGAGGATGATGACATCATCCCACCTAACTTTTTTTGTCAACATGATCAGTATTAGAACCTTGACTTATAAAAATGAAGGGGCAACCATAACCATCTCTTTGACCCATCCTGAGCTGATAGGGGAAGACTCTCCTACCATTAACACTGTCCAGTGCTAGGATGATGATTCCTCTCTCACCTACCTTGGTGCCCTAGATTCCTCCATCCACAAATACCTTCCTTAAATACCTCAACCATGTTGAAAAAATCCACCATAGATATCAACTTGGGCACCCTACATTATCAAAATTGGCCAATCATTGAATGTTGAGGAGCTTCAAGATTTCCCCTCTTTCCTTTGAGATTGTAGCATAGTTTTTCCTTGGTCTTACAGTGATATACCTAGAATTGACCCCATCATTGCTACCCATAACATAGTCACTAATCATGATTCCAAGCCTATAAAATAAAATATTTGATGCATATATCCTCATATAGTCTTTCTCATCAAAGAATAGCTTTAACATCTTCTATTTGTCAACTTCATTCAGCCCTTTGACTACACCCAATGGATCTCGAATGTTGTACCTATCATCAAAGCCATAGGGGACTATGCATTTATGTGGACTTTTATTACCTCAACCTTGCCTATCCCAAAGATTACTTTCCTCTACTGAGCATTGACCAGCTAGTTGATCTTACATCCATCCATGAGATGTTGTCTCTCATGGATAGATTCTTGGGTTACAATCAAATAATAATTAATCTTGAAGATCAACACAAAACCACCTTTACCACCCTATGGGGAACCTTTTTCTATAGATTCATGACTTTTAGGTTAAATAACATTAGTGTAACCTACCAAAATGCCATGACTTATATCTTCCATGACCTTATCCATAAGATTGTAGAGTACTATGTGGATGACCTTCTAAAAAAATCCAAACTCTAAAAGTATCATTTAGCCATTCTTAAGATCACCTTTGAGTGACTTATCCATTACCATGTCGACTTAAACCCCAAGAAGTGCATTTTTGGGGTCTTGTCAAGAAAGCTCCTTATCTTTATCATCTCCCTTCATGAAATCAAATTTTATACCACCAAGATCAAAGCAATCCTCAATATGCTTCCTCCTATCAACCTTAAGTAACTTTTTATCTTGTAAGGAAAGCTTCAATCCATTCCTCACTTTATCTCCTAACTTTTGGACAGATGCCAACCCTTCCACCAACTTATAAAGAAGGATGTCTCTTTTAAGTGGAATAATAACTACCAAAAGGCCTTTGATTCACTCAAAAAGTACCTTTTGTCTCCACCTATCATTACCCCTCCTAAGGATGACCAACCTTTCTACCTTTATATCTCCACCATTGAACACTCCTTAGGATCAATGATTGCTCATCAAGACAAACAACATAAAGAGAAATTTGAATACTACATTAGTTGCATGTTTGTAGAATATGAGACTCAATATACCCATATTGAAAAACTTTATTTGGCCTTAATATTCATGGCTACCAAACTTTACCACTACTTTCTTAACCATAAAACCTATGTCATAACCAACATCAAACCACTCAAGTACATTCATCTAAGCCATATAAAAACCATCATATGGCCAAGTGGATCATGCTCTTAGCAGACTTTGACCTTGAATTTCTCTAGCAAAAGTCAATTAAGGGGTAAGTCATTTCCAACCAAATATCTAAAGTACTTTTAGTAGATAAACAACCTCTTCCTTTTAAGTTCCTTGATGAGTCCATCATGACCCTCTCTCAAGTATATTTCACCTATCAAGTCACCATGTTCTTTGATGGATCAAAGTGTCAATGTGGTGGGAGAGCTAGTATCATCCTTATCCCCTTCAATGTTGAACCTCTTCCTTTGTCCTTCAAGCTTGATTTTGAATGTACCAACAATATGTCTGAGTATGAATCCCTAATGATAGGCTTTCAAACTACCTTATCCCTAAAATTCAAAATGATCAACATCTTTAGTGACTCTTAACTTGTGGTCAATCAAATCAATAGATATTACTAGTTTAAGAATGATGTTTTACAATAGTACAAACAACTATTTGATAAACTTTTATCATCATTTGAACACTATCACATCCAATCAACCCCATGATCTACTAAAAATTTCACCAATACCATGGCTTCCCTTGCCTTTCAAATACCATATGCACTTTTTGACTCTAAGCTAGCTATCATTTTCCATAGACTCACCTAGCCTTCCTATATCAAACTAGATTCTCCCACCATTTTTAATGTGGAAGAGACCCAACCTAACCTTTGGTATCAACAAACCTTTGACTATCTTGACCTTGCCATAATTCCTTTTGGTCTTTCTTGGAATGCTCAAGGAGATTTTATCTAGAGTACCTCAAGTTATACCATACTAGGAGGTATCCTTTATAAACATGACTTTGATGGTATTTTCTTTCGTTACCTACATAGTCAAGAGGCCTCTCATGCAATCAAGGAAATGCATGATGGAATTAATGGAGGCCATTTTAGTGGCCTCACTATATCTAATAATATCATTTTCCTTGACTATTATTTTTTTACCCTTAACCAAGACTACTATGATTATATGAAAAAGTGTGTCAAATGTCAACAACACACTAATTTTCATCATGTACCTAGCCATAGTCTTCAAGTTTCCACCTATTTTTGGCCCTTTTCATAATGGGGTCTAGATCTTATTGGTGAAAATAACCCCCATTCCTTAAACAAACACCATTCTATCATCACTATGACTAAATATTTCACCAAGTGGGTAGAAGTTATCCCCTTAGTCTCAACCAAAGTGGAAAAGATTATCGACTTTATCAACCACCACATTATCTTCTATTTTGGTGTTCCTCATAAAATTATCACCGACAATGGTAAATACTTTAAGAATAAGCAAGTCTAGGGTCTATGTGATGCATTTGACATTAATTTAAGTTTATCCTTACACTATCACCCTCAATCAAATAGACAAGTTGAGGCCTCTAACAAAACTCTTAATAGCATGCTAACTAAAATGGTCAATGCACCTAGTTGAGATTAGCATTTTCACATCTCCTTCACCTTATAAGCATAATGCACTAGTATTAGAACCCCTATAGATGCTACCCCATTTTCTCTCATATTTTGAGTAGAGGTTGTCTTGCATCTTGAATTCCAAATCCCATCTCTTCACATATCTTTGCAAGAGCTTATTTATGAGGATGATTATTATCAACACTATTTAGCTCAACTCGAGCTACTTGATGAGTATCATTTATCAACCCTTACCCATCTCCATGTCTATCAATATCATGTTAAGAATGCCTATAACAAACACCTTAGAGTATGGGAATTCAACATCAGAGACCTCATCATAAAGGAAAAGTAGCATGTCACTAATATGGAGAAAGGTAAATAGGGTAAGTTTGCTTTCAATTGGCTTGGATCTTATATTATAACCCCTAAGTATGGAATCAATATCTTACCAATTATATTCTCTCAAAGGCCACCTAGAACCTAACCCCTTCAATGCTTTTCATTTGCATCCATTCTTTTGTTAAAAAGGATTAAGTTCATCTTTTGTTTAACTTAAGCTCATCCCTTGCTATCCATCCACATTTCATCTCCCTATTTTAGGGGAAACCAATTAAAATTGAATCATGTGATTATCCATCACAGTCATATCCTAATCTCAAACAATGGGTACCATGACTCTACCCATGGCATGATTCTCATGATACTTTCCACCCCTCCTAGGGATGGATCTCATGATCATTGTCACCTAAACCTCTTCACACCTAATCAATCTTTGTGTGCTTTTAGTTTTTTTTCATAAATATGAACCCCTAAGTGTATATAATCAAGTCTATGTCTATCAAAATCAAAGCAATCAAATAAAAATCCACATCAATAGAAATCATGGGTCATTTTTAATATTCAAACTACTCCCTCAAAGGACAGCTACATCAGCATATCTAAAATTGCACAAATGTAAGGTGGACTACTCCCTTTAAGGATAGACATCATAAAGCCTTAACTAAAACACATAAACTTAGACCACTCCCTTGAAGGATGGTTGACTAAAGCATTTATCAAAAGCATATTAATTTATTAGAATCTTCTCACATTAATCAGCTTCCCATAGACAACAACAAATCAAAAGACCCATTATCACAATCACAAAAAAATAAAATTAATCTTGAATGCCACAATCATCTCTCAAGTGGTATAATAATGTGGAAACCATAATAGATTTTCAAAATTAGACTTCCCACATTGATTAGTCTACACTTTTCATGACATAAACTTATTTATACTGACTCTTTGGACACCTATAGAAGAGGCATGCTAGTCTCATGCCAAGGTTCCATTTTCACCCATCTCCCCTTTACTCACTATAAACAAGGGATTTTTTAGCTTACTTGACATTATGTGGTCAAGGCACCTTTTTAACCAACTAATGAATGATAATGCAAAGCATTTAAAAGGCCTATGTATATTAAGCCAGTCCACCTTTGGTTTTATTTTAGTCCTTGTCAATGAAGAAGCATCACGCCCTCTTCTTATCCTATCATGATTAGTTGTTATTTTAATTATGGCATTTGTCTCTTGATTATATTCTTTGTTATCTCATATATTATTGTTAATTAAGCTACCTCAAGTGTTTTATCCTAAACATTAACAACAAGCATAACCATAACAAGCATAATAAAACCATAACATCCATGAGCATTAAAATAGCCAACCACTTTCCACCACATGTATGAAATCCAAATAATTAAATCCAAACACTCATTAAGATTTCTCATGTCTAAGTAACTAAGAAGCATAACCATATATCAAAACCATATCATGCCTAGCTAAGTCTATATTAGTGTCTATCATCCATGAACATAAGCATAATCCATAAGCAATATAACATCACATCTTAATGATCACATGTATAACTCATGAGTCAAATAACATAATAATGTGTATAAGTATATAGACATGTCTCTCTCTCAAAATGTATATCTCACCACATTGACTCATAGGTTAAAATCAAAATGATATACAAAATGACATAATCTAGTTATGCCCTACTATACTCCAAGGGTACCACTATCTCTGGGAGCACTACTAGATCCTAGTGCCTACCCATTTATTATACCTAATGATCCCCCAAATGTCCTTGTCTTTCTAGCTAAAGATGCTACCCACTGACCCAGTGTCACCACACTGGTACTACTTACTAAGCTAGCTCTATACTTGCCCCATCTAGGCTCTTATGGACACTATATCAAAACTATGGCCTCATAATATTGTAGCTCCTCCACTATGGCCAAATATCATTCCATAGGGCTGGTACCTATTAGTACTACTAGTGTTGCCACTGCTCCTTCCCTCTATCTCAAGGTGTCCCTCTCTTGGGTCACCAAGCCTAGTGAGGTCCTGTCTTGATCCCTCTCACCTATCATGGTGGTAACTTGGCCCTGTAATGTGGCTACTTGCCCCTATAGTGCTATAATTTTTCCTTGTGTAGTGATTAAACTACTCCTACCTATCCATTAGGGATAGCCAAATTCATAGCCATTATCCTCATACCTCCATCATCCCCACCAATATATGTCATTACATATAATGCTTGGTACCATACCATGTACCCATCTGTAAACCTAACATCATATATCTATACCTTAGCTAGTAACTCCTCATAATCTAGCAATGTTAGCATAAGATACATCTCTAGTAATAAAATCTTTCAATCCTCTCACTTATACCTAGGGAATGCACCTAGAATACCCTATATAAGGCCAAACTACCTCCTTACCCTCTCAAATGGGATAATTTCCACATGTTCATCTTGCCTACCTAGTATCCATTTATAGCTCTAAAGGGAGAGTGTTTACCTCTTATAGCCAAGACATACTATAAACTAGACATAAGGCCTCTAAGTGATGTCTCTTATCATTAGTCCACCCCTGAACCACTCCACATCATGTGCACCACCTCCTTCACTTGATGCAACAAAATCCATCCACTACATAAAGTTGACTGGGAACTTAAATTGTGTGTACCCTACCCATGGAAATCCCATTAGCCTTATTACTCAGATATGCTCATAGGCCCAAAAATGTAAAACCAAGATGACATTGATGCCATACCTCCTATGGGCTATAAACCCCCATAGCTCCCTATATATTTATACAAGTAGAATAGATACCTAATTGGATATAGTCTAACCTAGAAATAGCTCAACTATCACCCCTAATAACAAGTATGGGAACCTTTCATTGCTTGAGTCAGGAAGCATAAAGCATGAAATGACAATCATAAGCATGGTCATGAGTCTCCTCTCACCTAGAGCCCTCTGATATAAAGCACTATACCTAAACCCCCTAGCATGCCATCTAACTTGATCACTATCATCCCCATATAGAAGCTCCTCTCACTCTTCATGCTCTATATGGTAGACCATATCACCTTGAAGAGGAAGCCATATAATTATATGAACATCCTTGGGTAAGATATTCATCTCCTTAATCTATAATAAGAAGGTCTTTATAGCAGGATCCCATCTCTTGATGAACTCCATAACCATAGATGCATCTCAATGCACATGTTAATAATACCTCATAGCTCCCAACCCAACCTCCTCCTTGTGGGCCTAGTCGATTGGGGTCATTCCTTACTATATCTATGAAAAGATATATGACACTCAATTGTGCATCTATATCTACTCCCTAGCCTATACCAATTAAAAAAAATGCCTTAGTCACCTACACCATTATCATTTACCTTACCCTTTCAGTAATGGACTTATTTCCTTATCCATCCTACCTATCTACCTAATACTCACTAAGTTTACCCTCTAAACCTACAACTGGAACCTTTACCTATGTTAAAAACACTCACTTAGCCTTAACATTTTTATATGATTTCCAAACCTACCTTAGTCAATTGTCAATGGTCATGGTGACCACCGATAGTTAGACATCCATGTTTTAAAGGATGTTAATAGACATTATGGGTGTTTTGAAGTTGGAATACCCAAACCCTATTCTATACTAAATACTACCCAAACAACAAATCAAAAAACATAATTTACTAACTTAAATCCCTACCTAACCCAAGCTAACTACCCACCATACCAATTATTTATTTTATCTACAACTTTACTTGAAACCCACCAAAAACCCTCACTAGTGTATAGCAAACCAAACACAAGTATTTCAACCTACCCTAACCTCCCAACCAAATGTACATGCATAAAATCAAGCTAATCTATAAAAAATTTAGGACACCCCTATCTCATTTCATGACCTCTATTAAGGAGTCAAATGAAGACCCAGCAATCCTCATCCACACTTGCATGCTCCATGTATCCTCATTGGTCAACTAGGTCAACTCGCCACCTCAACCAGAAATCTCCCACCTTAGTAGTCACTATTAGCTCACTATTTGCCCAAATCACTAAAGCTCTCAGGTCAATAGTAAAAGTGAGCAAAATTATTTTCACTTTTACTTTTTACCCACTAGGTTTCTAGGGTTTTTACCCTGACCATCAATGGTCACCTTTGAGGACCCTAACCATTGATAGTTAGGTGATCCCACTTTGTTGCTTTCACCTAAGTAGACCTCTTGTTAACAAAGCCAACCCATTTTTACCTACCCTTAAAGGCTACCTTCTCCAACCCACCAGACCACCTCATCACCACATTGTTGGTCTATTTTGGCCCATTTGGCATGTTTTTTGACACTTTTTGCCTAGTCCTTCAACCCTAATGATAATATTGCCATGTTTACCCTTTTTAAACTTGTGCCACATCATGCTTACCTAGCCTACTTTTGTTTTTGTAGGATCACTTCCTACCTTGGATACCTATGACACTTGACCCATTTGTGTTTTCATTAAGAGCACTTCCTTCCTTTAATACCCATTGAAACATAGACATCACTTCAGAGACTTTCTAGTGTACCTAGTTAACATGCCTAAATGCAATCACATAGTCCACTTGTCCATTATCCTCTTACCACCAACCTTTATTGTTATCAATTATGGTAAGCTAGTGTATGCATGATCTCTACTATCATACCTTTTATCTCACTTTGTGCACCTATTTACACTTTAGTGCCCAACCTATTATCTACCTTTATAGCATCTACCTTTTTCACCACTTCATCCACCTTATCAAACCTATACTATATTATGTTTTACCTCATCAACTCCTGGTTTGAAGGGAAACATCTCTTCCCATACTAAGGGTAACCAAACCTTTTACCAACATTAGTTTTTTTTTGGAGCTTATTGATCCAAGCCACATAAAAAAGGGGGAAAATACAGACATCAAAAATCTTCACACCATGATTTCAAATGTCAAAATTCCCCTCAACTACCCTAAGACCCCCCTCAAGGCCAGTCTAACCCCTAACCAAGCCTAACCCATAGTTAGTTTGTTCAAACTAACTTAACCTACCTTTTACCTATTTTTACCCTTCACCCTCGACTGTCGATGATTAGGTTAAATACTAATGGTTACCCTGGCTGCCAATAATCAAGATCCACCTCCTTAACCACCAACATGAAGTCTCATCTACCTTGTTTTTCTAAAAATAACTCATCTAAATCTAGTTGTGAACCATTACATGCACAACTTATAATTAGGAAGCCCATTTCACATCTTGTTGTAACTCTCTTACGTTGCCTATAAGAAGAGAGGAGCACAAAGGTGAAATTTATCTACAATTGTTATCAAGAGCTTATGCATCTAGAATTCTCTTTTTGTAAGTCAATCATCATCATCAATCCAAAAAAATATCTACTATGTTAGAGCTCCAACTTACCACTACAACTTTGCCCAAGCACCAAGTACCGTTACTCTACTAGATTCATGCTAAATTCCACCAATAGGTCAATCACCTCTAGCATCCACCCAATTAACTTTCTATAAGATAGGTATTTTATTTTTATTATTCAATTACCTTATTTTCTTTTTTTACTTAGCCTAGCACCAACCCATCTCCTAGAGTCTCACCTTATGATCCTATTTATCAAACTATTATCAACTCAAATCTATATATAGTAACTATCGATGGTTATCTTAACCATTGATAGTCTGTCTAATCACTGATGGTCACCCCAATTGTCAATTGTCACCCCAACCATCGATGGTCACCTGGACCACCTATGGTCATCCTAACCACTAATATTCATTATGATAGTAAATTTTAGCAAGTTATTTTTACCTACCTACCCCCAATCAAACCTATTTTTTGTGTTCCTACTTATTCACAGACCCCTATCTAATTTTTTGAAGTAGACCCTAACCACCTAACACTATTTTTAATTATATTATCATTATTTTAATCATTTATAGTTTGTATTCTTCAGTAAGCATTCTTGTGTTCAATTTCAATACCTTTTGATTATTGATGCAAGTAATTTCTATTCTATTTATAAACTTAATTATTTAAAATGCGTGGATTGACAACCCCTGAAGAAGCTCTTGTTTATAGGATCTAGCTATTCTTAGGTAATCCACTCAATTATCTACCTAACAAACAAATTTGATTTAATGTCTTCTTATTTTTAGGTCATCCTCCCAAGCCAAAGAGGATTTCTTCATAATCATCTTATTCCATACACACACAATCAAACAAGTTTTTCAACCATACTCATACTTAGTTTCTTCTTTTACCTTTTTGAAATATAAATAGAAATTTATTAAAATAGCTACCTACATATCCACTACTCAAAAAATGGCCTCATACTAATGTATTTTACCCCTAATGCATTGGTTTGTGTGTGTATAAGATTTCAATATGTGGAAATCAAGTACATACAGTGACCTAGCTTGTAACCTAGAAAATAGGACTCATGGGCTACTCTTTCAATATTACAAACCTATAGATGGATTTTCCATATGACTGATATTGAAATAGAAAAGAATAGGGAAGATTTAGTCACTTTAATGCTTGATTGAATGATTTTTATAAGTTACCTTATGAGAGGTATGAATTTGTTAGGTGAGGTATGAATGAGGATTGATCATGTATATATACCAATCCTTTTAGGAAATATCCCACATTAAATAACCTAAGCCAAACATAAGGACATGTTACAATTGTAAATTTGATGACTTTATGGAACTAAACACGTAGTTTGGCAAAAAAAAATTGCCTCAACATAGGCATTTGGATGGGATGAAAGTGTCTAGGAAACTAAAAAGTAGGTATAGCTTCAACACTTATAGAAGATGATAATAAGTAGGTTTATAGCATTTTGGGAAGCATAAAAGGCCTAGTCATTAGAATAGCATGTGGTTAGACTAAGAGATAATCAATAGGCACAAGAGATAGTGAATGTGATATTTTTGGTAATGGGAAGGTCTAGGAAGTGAAGGGTACAACTATGAAAAGTAATTACCAAGTGTATAAGACTGAGCTATTATATAAGTTAGATTTAGTATCTAAATTTAACCCCCTTTAATCTAGCAATGAGATATTTATTTTAAGGAAAATAAATATGTACATGTGTGTATAACACACCTCATCTTTACTTGAGTCCAACTTTGAGTGCTTTTTTGGTGATTGACCTACAACCAAGAGCTTCTTATAGTATATAATCATAGAATATAATCTAAAATTGAAAGCATTTGAAATTAAAGAGAACAAGATTAGGATTACACCTATGTATCAATGTAACCATCTTACCTTTTGGCAATTTGATTTGAAAAGATGTGCCATTATGAATCATTGAAATTAAGATTAGGATAAATACAAAAACTAAAAGTTCATATATTCAAGAAAAAGTGAGTTTCCACCTAGAATTTGAGGTTAACTCAACCATGATATCCAATCATACTTATAACCTAGTGAGCGTGAGTGATCCAAGTCAACCCACATTATAAATCTGGTGAGGCTAGATGATTTAATCACTTCATCCTATAAAATTAATAATATTGAGTGATTTAGTCACCTCAACCTTGCTAAAAAAAACAAACTACTATATTATATTAACTCAATAACAATCCTTAAAATTCCATCCTGGTGTATGCTCAAGTCCATAGAAGTATTTAAAATCTAAAATTGATTTTGAATTTATAATTTAAGGTATCCTTTTCATGAACATACACATCATAGATGTCTCAAGCTAAAACTTGGGTATAAAAATGATACTAATGTATATAATGTTGCCACAAATGTGTATCTGAATCATACAACTATACAATTTGGCCAATTAAAATAAATCAAGTGTGGAAGACATGTTCTCGTGACATTTTGCCACTGAAATATGAAAATAAGAACTTGTATAAGTGTGGAGAACATGTTTACATAACATGCCCCCAATAAATCTAAAATAGTGAAAAATGTGGAGGTCATGTCTCTATGACATGTGCCCATTGACATGTCCCACATTTTGACATGAGGGGAAGTAGAGACTAGTAGTCACCTTACCTCAAAAGGATAAGATAACTATATAATCTATAAATGTATCGTGTAGTATATAAGAGTAGAATGTTTAGGTAGATATAAGAATTGGGTACATAGTATGTTATCACATCAAATCATAAGATGCATGATATATATCATGTCAATGTCTAGATAGTAAAAATACAATCTCAATAAGTAATCAAACACACACACATGAACACTCAAAATCAAACCAAAATATAATGGTTTAAGGACGCCTAAAACAAGGGGCATGTTCAAATGATTCACAATTAAAAGGAAATGACTTAGTCAAATGTCCACAATTAAAGTAATGGCATATTCAAATGTCCATACAATAATTATGATATATTCAAATTTCAAAGGAAGTGAACAAAGGCATGGGGGCTAAAAATAATGGAACATATTAAAATAATGAGACAAAAAAGATAGTAACAAGCAAGGCAAGATATTCAACAAAGTACACAAATAGAAAGCATGGAAAATAAGCAACCAAAATAATCATAGCATACTAGTCCTTGGATATATGTGTTATCAAAAAATGTTAAGTATATAACATATCAAGTACACTATGAAATATATAAGCATGGATCAAGGCATGTGTAAGTATATAATGTCAAACATGATAATTAAAAATGATCATATAATGATCTAACCTATGTGTATCATGATTAAATAAGTGGATTCCCCCAATTTCTATATAACATGAGTATAAGGAAGGCACAACATTCGTATGTGCATATATTATGTGCCTAGGTATGCCTATATCACACTCAAAAAATGTGTGAAACATATGTATGCATATGTAAATAAATGATATGTTATCTACCAACATATAACTAGCAACATAGATGCCAAAGAGAATAAAACATGTAAATTATTAAAAAAAAATTAATTTTCTGGTATTTTTGGAATATTTGAAACGAATTTAGTCCAACAAGTCTTCAAATTTAGGAGCCAAAGTGCTCTGTAATGGCTTTGTTTGCCAAAAGTGTTTATATTGATTTAATATTAATGTGTTTATATTTTTTGGTAACTATATACTATAAACTATGGGCATCTACTTCTTGTCATATCCATCATGTGGGATATGAATTTTTTTAATCATTCTAGAAAGTAAGGTGTTGATGTGTGGCACTGATAGTTTATTACATATCATTCAATCAATGTTGGTTGAGATGCAGATTCAAATGTGGTTATTGATCCATTACCCATATAGCAAGGTATACTACCTATGGTCCATAGGAAGTGGGTATTATAATGTACCCAATGTTGGGGATCAACCAACAATAGATTACACTTATGAAAGCAATAAACCGTGGAATTAAATCAAATAGATAAGTAACTAGAATCAGATAATAGCAAAGAATAAGAGATACAAGAAACCACCCTAAAAACTTGTATTAGACTCTTTACAAAAGGAATACAATTGAAGAAACTTCTTTCTTCCACACCTCTCTCAGATGCACAAGATCTCTCTCTAGATCTCTATCCCTTAAGAGCTCTCTCTCTCAAGTATAATCAACTCTAAAAACCTAGATTGATACAACTCTGTACTGTTCTTCAACATTCACATACAATGAACTACTACAATAATCACACAAAGCTAAGAAGACTAATTCTACATATAGAATTAGGAAACTTGAGCATGCACTTACAACCAACAGTTAAGCCTCTTGAACAAGGGCTCTAAAAACAATCTTACTAATAATAGAAATGCAAACTTAAGAATAAGACTTAAACTCATCATGCAAACACTCGCTTCTGTCCTCGAAAATAGCATTCTAGACGCACAGGTAACCGACACCGATTCCTGCCTGCTTGCCTGTGACCGATGTCAGCCGATCCTCTGCTGACGCCGGTGTCTCTTCAACTGCACTGGACCGACGTCGATCGCTCCTGACTAACGCTGGTGAATGTGTAAACCTACAACTTTGGTAATGTACTCATATGTGAAGCTTTTAGGCTCCACACCTTAACAATCTCCCACTTGGAGATAAACAGTTGCACCAGTACCTGTATAACAACATCTTCTAGCTCCTCCATCTTCAACTCAATCAAGAAGACCAATAGAAGTTGAATGAAGATTCAACTTCTCCTTTGTAACCGGCTTGGTTAACATATCATTAGGATTCCTATCTATATGGATCTTCTCCAGCTTCAAATCACCATCTTCCAATACCTGTCGTATGAAATGGTACCTTAGTTGTATGTGCTTGGTTCTTGAATGAAAGGCTGAGTTCTTAGCCAAATGGATTGCACTCTGACTGTCACTATACAATCTGCAACTCCCATGCTCCCTTCCAAGCTCTTTTATGAACCGTGTCATCCATATCATCTCTTTACTAGCTTCTATGGCTGCAATATACTCTACTTCTGTAGTTGACAAGGCAACAACCTTCTGCAACTTAGATATCCAGCTAACCGCCATACCACCTACAGTGAAAACATAACCTGTAGTGCTCCTCCTGCCATCCAAATCACCTGCCATATCTAGATCTACATAACCATGTAGAGAAGTATCTGAACCTCCATAGCACAAGTGCCTACTGCTGGTTCCTCTTAGATATCTAAGAATCCACTGAACTGCTTTCCAATGTTCCTTACCTAGATTGGCCATATACTTACAACTCCCACTACTTGGGCAATATCTGGTCTAGTACACACCATTACATACATCAAACTCCCTACTGCAGAAGAATATGGAACCTTACTCATGTACTCTACCTCATCATGTGAATTAGTACATTGTTCTTTACTCAACTTAAAATGTCCAGCCAAAGGTGTGCTTACTGGTTTAACATCCTGCATATTGAACCGTTTCAACACCTTGTTCACATAATCCTCTTGAGACAATATCAACCTGTGATTTTTCCTGTCTCTCTTAATGCTCATGCCAAGGATTTTCTTTGCTACTCCCAAATCCTTCATAGCAAATGTTTGAGCTAATTTCACCTTAAGATCAGAGATATCCTGCATGTGTGATCCTGCAACCAGCATATCATCTACATACAACAATAAAATAATGTATCTACCATTATCCAATCTCTTAAAATACACACAATGGTTAGATTGACACCTACTATAGCCATGCTCAATCATAAACTTGTCAAATTTCAAATACCACTGTCTAGGAGCTTGCTTGAGGCCATACAAGCTTTTCTTCAATCTGCACACTAACTTCTCCTTACCTTTGACCTCAAATCCTTCCGGCTGTTCCATATATATTTCCTCATCCAAATCTCCATGAAGAAATGTTGTCTTGACATCTAGCTGCTCAAGATGCAAATCCTCAACAGCAACCAAAGACAGTATAATCTGTATAGAAGTCATTTTAACAATAGGAGAAAAAATCTCACCAAAATCAATACCTAGCTTTTGTGCAAATCCTTTCACTACCAATTTGGCCTTATATCTCATCTATCCATTCTCACCTTCTTTCAACCTGTAGGTCCATCTATTCTTTAGTGTTCTCTTACCAGCTGGCAATTCAACCAAATCCCATGCTTGGTTCTCTCTTAAGGACTCCATCTCCTCAACCATGCCACGCTCCCACTGACTCTTGGACTCCACCTGTATTGCTTCTTTAAAACTCTCTAGTTCTCCACCATCAGTTAGCAATAAATAGAATAATAAAGGAGAATATCTAATTGGAGGCTTACTTATCCTTTCTGACCTCTTGATGGGTGTCTGAGACTCATTCACAACACGCTATCCACCCAAATTCTCTGACAGTGACCAACCTCAGTCACCTCTAGACCTGTTACTGGCTGACACCAGTTCTGCCTGATCGATGCCAGTGCCTGTCCTACCGACATCTGTCTCTATATGACCGACCTCGATTTCTATTCTGTCAATGCTGGTTCCTAACCTGCTGACGTCGGTCTCTATGTTTTCCTACAAGTGATTATTTCTTTTTCCTGTGAGCTCATTTTGGACCGTCACCTCATCCGATTCACTATTGCTCTGCCCATATTGATTCAGCTTCTTCAGCTGATCACTATACATCACTTTTTCATTGAAAACAATGTCACGGCTCCTAATTATCTTGTTAGTTCCTAGATTCCAAAATCTAAAAACAAAATCATCTGAGCCATAGCCAATAAATGTGCACCTCATAGACTTAGCATCGAGCTTCTTTCTATTTTCCTTATTTACGTGCACAAAGGCTTCGCAACCAAAAACTTTGAGAAAAGAGAGATCTACCTTTTTACCTGTCCAAGCCTCTTCTGGAATTCCACCATCCAGAGCTGTAGAGGGTCCTCTGTTAATCAAGTACACTGCAGTGTCAACAACTTCTGCCTAAAACTCTAAAGGCAAACCAACATGCAATCTCATACATCTTGCACGCTCCATGATTGTTCTGTTCATCTTTTCAGCAATTCCATTCTACTGAGGTGTCCTTGGAACCATCCTTTGCCTACGGATTCCATGCATGTAACAATATCAGTTGAACTTATAACTACAGAACTCTCCACCATTGTCTGATCTCAGGCACTTTAATCTTTTCCCTATTTCATTCTCAACCATAGCTTTTCAAATCTTAAAAGTCTCAAATACATCATATTTCTTCTTAATATAGTAGATCCATACCTTTCTTGTAGCATCATCTATGAACGAAACATAGTATTGTGATCCTCTAATAGAAGCTACCTGAGCCGGTCCCCACATATCTGTGTGAACAAGCTGCAACTTATGCTTCTTCTTTGTAGACCCAATCTTGAGAAAACTAACCCTTTTCTGTTTTCCAAATACACAGTGCTCACAAAATTCTAGATCCATGCTTTTCAAATCTGAAAGCTTACCTTTAGACTTAAGAATTGACATCCCCTTCTCACTCATGTGTCCAAGCCTTGAGTGCCACAATTTTGCATCCACATCTGAAGTAGATAATACAGAAGGAGAATTGTTAGTAACACAATTACACAAATAGAGAGTACCTACTCTCTTACCTCTAGCCATAACAAGTGCACCCTTGGTCACCTTCCAAGATTCTGTTGTGAGAGTTACTATACAACCCTCATCCCCTAACTTTCCTGCAGAAATCAAATTTCTCTTCAAGCTAGGAACATGCATAACTTCTCTCAACACCCATGTGTTGCCATTCTGCATTTTCAGTTGCACTTTACCTTTGCCAATAATTTTACAGGGTTCATCATCCCCTAGATATACTATTCCAAAATCTCCATGGATATAGTCACAGAAATATTCCCTATTAGGGGTAGCATGAAAAGATGCACCAGAATCTAACACCCAAGATTCTATATTATTATGCAAAGAGAATATTAAAGCATCTTGTGCAATACCTGCAACCTTTACTTCTTCTTTTCCTTCATGCTGATTGTCCTCCTTAGGCTTTGACAAGCAATCTCTGCTTATGTGCCCCATCTTTCCATAATTCTAGCATTGTGGCCTTCTGCCATTTCTAGATTTGGATCTGCCTTTCCCCTTAGACTTGGATCTTGATCTCCCTTTCTTACTCCTCTTTTTGCCTTCCCCTGCTCTCAAAACTTAAAGCGTTCCCAGATGTCTCTTCTATGCTTTTTCTATGAATTTCCTCATTCAAGATAACACTAACAACATCCTCTACTTTTAAAATATTTGATGCAGATGCAGTATTGCTAACTGCCATTACTAAGCTATGCCAGCTTTCAGGCAAAGAACATAATATTAAAATAGCTTTTATTTCATCATCAAATACAATTTTGACTAAACTTAATTGATTTACAATACCATGGAAATCATTCAAGTGATTAGATACAGATCCACCTTCTTGCATATGCAAATTAAATAGTTGCTTCATAAGATATACCTTATTGGAAGCTGAGAGTTTTTCGTATAAATTTTTTAGAGTAGTCATCAACTCTACCATTGTTTTTGCCTATGATAAATTAGATATCACAGTAGATGCTAGACTCAGTTTTATAGATCCCAGAGCCTTTCTGTCAAGAACTTCCCATTCTTCATCCTTCATGTCTATGGGCTTCTTTGCAATCCCACCTAACGGTAAGTATAGATCCTTCTGATACAGATAGTCCTCTATCTGCATTCTCTAATGTTGATAGTTTTTGCCATTGAACTTCTCCATTCTCAGTTTACTTTTATCTACCATTACTTCTCCCACTCAAACAGAAATCCCTACAAAAACTCCTGTGAGCAACCTGTAATCAATACACACTACACAGATCTGAACCACCTGTTAGTGAACCTGAGCTTTGATACCAATTATTGGATATCAAACTCTAAGCCTACAACCAAGGCTCTGATACCACTTATTGGGGATCAACCAACAATAGATTACACTTATGAAAGCAATAAACTACGAAATTAAATCAGATAGATAAGTAACTAGAATCAGATAATAGCAAAGAATAAGAGATACAAGAAACCACCCTAAAAACTTGTATTAGACTCTTTACAAAAGGAATACAATTAAAGCAACTTCTTTCTTCCACACCTCTCTCAGATGCACAAGATCTCTATCCCTTAAGAGCTCTCTCTCTCAAGTACAATTAACTCCAACAACCTGTATTGATACAACTCTGTACTGTTCTTCAACATTCACATACAATGAACTACTACAATAATCACACAAAGCTAAGAAGATCTAATTCTACATATAGAATTAGGAAACTTGAGCATGCACTTACAACCAGCAGTTAAGCCTCTTGAACAAGGGCTCTAAAAACAATCTTACTAATAATAGAAACGCGAACTTAAGACTAAGACTTAAAATCATCATGCAAACACTTGTTTCTGTCCTCAGAAATAGCATTCTAGACGCACAGGTAACCGACGCCGGTTCCTACCTGCTTGCCTGTGATCGACGTCAGCCGATCCTCTGCCGACGCTGGTGTCTCTTCAACTGCACCGGACCGACGTCGGTCACTCATGACCGATGCCAGTGACTGTGTAAACCTACAACTTTGGTAATGTGCTCATATGTGAAGCTTTTAGGCTCCACACCTTAACACCCAAGTATCTTAGAAAAGATGGAAAATATTGTGATTCATATATATTATGTTCCATCTATTGTAGTGTGGTAATACTATAAGTTATGTTCCAAGTGTTTATATCCACCTTGAGATGTTGGTAATGAACCCCATCAATATGTGTAGTAATGTTTAAGTATTCACCAAATTCTTAACCCTAAATTGATATGGATAAATATAGTATAGGGTTGAGAATATATAAATGAATAAGAATAATGGTGATAAATAAATCTATAGAAAACCAATTAATTCCAAACTTGGATAAATAATATTCTAAATTTAAATGATGAGATATCCTAAAAATAGTAATTAAAAATATCAATTTTTATTGAAATAAATGAAAAAAATACTTATTTAGTTTAATATGCACATGAATATCTGATATAGAACAAGCTAGAAGTGGATTGGATCTGGATTTTGGATCAATCATCTTATTCTATAAATTCTCACTTTATGGCCTCAAATGCCTATGTCATATCTAGATGATTATGTTGAAACACTTATTTAGCTTGGACATAGGGATCTAATATGGAATATTAAATGGTTATAGATGTGACCACCTAAAACCTTATATATTTTTTTGCCACCTTTACTCTAGAGTACTCATATCTCACTCATAGGTTTTTGCTCCTTATCAAATGATCAAACCCTAGTTCTTCATAGCTATAATGACTATGGGAAAAATGGGTTATTGGTCTCACTCTATTAAGCTAACCCAAAAAACACCTCTATTAATAGGTGCCACCTAAATATCCACTAATCGAAATAGGGCCTCAAATTAATGTAGTTTTCCCCTAATGTGTTAGCTTGTGTGTGCACAAGGGTGAAATATGAGGAAAGAAAGTACATGAAATGACATAACTTTTCACTAAGAAAATAGGACTCATGGGATTCTCCTTCAATATTTAAGACTTGTTTATCGGTTGTCATTATGACTAATATTGAAATAGGACATAATAGAGAAGCTTCACTCACTTGAATGCTTGTGATAAGTTGCCTTGTGAGTAGTATGAATTTTTTAGGTGAGGTATGAATGAGGATAGATCATGTATATATAAAAATACTTTCAATAAATATCCCAAATTAAACTATTTAAGCCAATCATATGGAAACATAAAATTTCAAATTTTATGATTTTAGGGCATTAGACACTTAGTTTAACACATGACACTTGCATCGATGTAGGCATCTGGATAGGATGCAAGTGTTTAAGAAGCTATAAAATGAGTTCATGTTCAAAACTTACATAGGATGATAATATGTATGTTTATATCATTTTGATAATTATCAAAGGCCTAGTTATTATAATAACATATGGTGAGATTAAGACATAAGTAATAGCCATAAGAGATAGTAGATGCGAGCCTTTTAATAGTGGGAAGGTCTAAGAACTAAAGGGTACAACCATGAGAAGTAATTTCCAAGAATACAAGATTGAGGTGATATACAATTCATATTTAGTATCTAAAAATAAATGTGTTTGTGATCCTATATAAATATCCCAATAACATAATTATCACCTCGATGCTAAGGGAAATGAAAAATATCTCCATGATACCTATAAATCCTAGGATAATAAATTGATCTCTATCCTCATCAAATATTTTAGCTAATAGATAATGCAACCAAATTTCATCACTATCCTCCATATTCCTGGTTTCATCTACAAAAATACAAATAATAATACCTAATTAATATTTAATCAAAAAATTTAAAATTAACTTAAATTAGTAGAAGAATTAAAATGGCCTAGTTTTCTTATTGTATTGACCATCTTAATTTTGTGATATTATATTAGCCACAACATTTTTTATTTTGTCAACCATATAATTCACATCCAAATGTATCAACCATATCTATAATGTATCAGCCATATAGTTCATTTACACTACATTATCCAAATATATAATTTAATGGCCAATTGATTTGTTATTTCCTATTGTATCATGCTTATTTAAAATATTCCACAACATAAATTTATTAACATGCTTGATATAGTTATCCCATGAGGACTATTTTCCCCTATGTCATACCCTTCATTTAAATTTACTTAGCTATAAACCTACTTTATAATGTTGATCTTAGCTTACATCTGATGTGTCTTTGTGTGTTGTAGGTAGTATCACAAAAATGGAGGAAATTTAAGTGAGACACATGTATGGGAATGTTATTTCCTCCCTATAAGAATACTTGGGATGGATTCTTTGCATATTTCTGACTACCACTGTGTGTAGGGACACATTCTAGCATCTTCACCCTTGAATGGCACACATGAACTACTAGCCTGAGATACAAATATTTCATAACTACAAGACAAAAGATAGGTCTCAAATAAGGAGGCAACCAAACATAGAGGATACTAAATGGATCATCATGATTTTTGTTTTGTAGACACACATGTGCAACCTTAGCTTACTAACATGGTTCTTAGACAAGAACTATCAAATGTA
>JARHVA010001342.1:1342500-1467500 GCA_037957365.1 Torreya grandis | reverse complement strand
ATTTTTAGAATAAAAATTAAGGTAGTGTTACTAATTTGGACCCAAAAAATATTCACCTTAAAGTGAGATATTTAGGATAAAATTGTTTGAAATAAGAAATGAACATCTAGGTGTAGATGATATTTATGGATTATATAGCACCTTAGTTTTGTACAGTTTGCAAACTCAAACCTTGGTTGTTCCTCTTAGTTATGGACATTTCCTTAAAAAATCTAATATCTACTCTATCTTGTTCCCCTTGGACTCTCCCTTACTCCAAAAAGTCTTATATTAATGACCCATAACTTATATATTACCTAAAATGCTTAAAATGTACTTATCTTCCATCTTTTCAAGTTCTGAACATGTACCTATTTTCTTGTTATTGGTGTAGACTTTTATCCCATTAGGTTTTGTCTACACAATCTAGTCAAGCTTGTTTAGGTTTAATAAAGGTCCTTAAGGATAAAATAATTCCACATGCATGAGGATGTTGGGACTTGTATATTTTTTACCTATCTAAAGAACCTTCCTATGTACTTTTTGGCTAATGCTTCTTAATGTAACTTTTTTTTGTGGAGACAAGCTTCTTCCTCTTTTCAATTTTTTTTCAAGTTTTACTACTTCATATAGGTTTTATCTATGTGTTGGGTCCTATCTACTATATCTTATTATATCCCAATGTGGCATGGTATAGTATCTAAACAACATTGTTCATCTTGTGATATCTAGCATTCATCTTGTTTAGGTGTTTTGCATGATTTTAGTTTTCAAGGGTTTGGTGGGATTTCTCAAAAATCTATGTAGATCTATATAGTTAGGGTCCCCAAAAAAATGAATAGTGTCATTATATTCAAAAGGCATCAAACCCCTGGGATTAGTTGTAAACATGACCTAGTTTCATGATAGTCAAATATTCACCATTTTTAGAAGGTTTGAAGGGATTTTTCAAAAATCTATAGATTATGTACCACTTAGGACACAAATTTAAAAAAAATATTATGTTTTTATGGGTTTTTCAAAATACAAAGTGAGTATTTTCCAGTTTTACATAAGGACGTATAAATTTTTCAAGATTTGCATTCTTCTTATAGTAATTTTAATAATTTTTAGCTAGTTTTAGGTGATTTTTAAATATTTTGGGACTTAGATTTTTTTTATTTCATCAGGTCTTCATCCATGCATGACAACACAAAGCAAAAACACGTGTACATTTCTATGATTTTGTGGGCCCTAAAGTCCATCATTCAAACCCTCTACCACATGATGATGCACACTTCATGTCTCACACCCTCGCAATGCCCCCAAGGCCTACCATCTTAACCCTAGTCAACACAAATTCATGATCATAAGGACCAAGGCACATTAACCCAACCTTGGCATATATGAATTCATGATTTCATGGGTCCATTTTGTATGCCTTTATAGGGCCCAAGGCCTAATGGCCTAATTGCTAAATATATGGTGGAGTAGAGCATCACCACCAACCACATAATTATACCTTAATGAGTCTATAATTCTAGAGGTCATCCTCCCTACCAATGCCATACATGGCTCCAAGGTGTGGATCATGGACACCTCCTTCCTACGATGTGTGCATGACCATCAAATTTAAGCCAACAGTTTGTGACATTATTCACTAGTAAAAAGGAGACATTTTGGGAGTGACATCACCCATCCTCATCCTACCCCTTATCCCCCTAGTCATATGGTGTGGTCACATGAAGGGGGATTAAATTTTGATTCCTACTTATGGAGGCTTAACTCTATCACCCAAATCTAAGTTGTGAACACTCAATATTTTTTGAAATTTTATAAAGCAGAGAATCACCTTGGCATACTAAAATTTAATTGAGCATAAATTTCAATCCATTGGTTCTTTCTATATGTAATCAAAAATTCATCATGTCTAGAAATCAATCCTAACTTAAAAAAGATAGATCATACCATACACTTCTAATTGGGGATACATTTTTTAAGTGGGATCATGACCAATATGGGGACCCACTAGACCTAATTAGGGGATCTCTTATCATAAAACACTATGATAAGGAGGGTTATAAAGTCTCCATTCTAACATAATAATTTAATAACCCTAAGGGGGTCCTAAATTTTGATATTTCACCTATACTAATAAAAAGTATAGTAAATCTAATCTAACACTCACCAAAACTTGTAGCATAAAGTAGGGGTTAGAAACAATAAAACTAAACATGCATAGAAGACATATATTCACATCAATATATATTGAATCTTAATGCATTAAATAGAAGCTAAAATGAATATCTATCTACTCTTACAAAGGATAAATAAAGATAGGAATACTTACCTTTGAAGACAAACTTGTCAAGACTCAATCTCTCCCTTAGCCAAGGTGCTTCGCAAGAGGTTGTTTTGGTATGTAAGGATGACAAATAAAAATCAGCTCTAAGATACATATTCTATCAATGCATCCAAAAGACGTTTCCACAAGACAAGATCCATATCTCCAAAGAAAGTATGAAACCCTAAGCTTTACTTCTCAAGTAGAATGGTCAATAATTAGATTTTCATTCAATCTTACTTCTTATTTCACTTCTTGATAAATGATGGAAATGAACCTGTATATATAGGTGGATTTGACCCTTAACCCTTTCAAAAATCTTGATTGATAGAGTTGACCCATTTGACCTAGCACAATTTCAGATAATAATTCACTAGGTCCTGAGCTAGGTCAAGCAAAGGCAAACCTAATTCCTAAGGGAAAATATCATAGAATTATACAAGATCAACCCATTTGACCTATCATAGTTAACTAACAAAAAGGGATTTAGGTGAGGAAAAGGAGGATAAAATGTAGCAAATTCTTGGAATGGATATAATAGAGAAAAACAAGCTTAGGTTTAATGGGTTCAGGAGATAAGTGTGTAGATAACAAGTGGCAAAAGGGACAATAATCTTGTGAATCACTAATGGTCTATCCACCCTTTTCTTTATGCACCCCTTAAGGCATGCACTCAGAGAGATTGAGATTTGATAGGTTCCTATAAGATACAAAGTGTCAATAATTGCTAAAAGTTTGAAAATATTATGTGTATACATATGCCCCACTCAAAGCTCATCACGTGTCATGTGAGTACAACACGAGATGGTGCTTCAGGAAATAGAACATGATAACACATAATGTTGATGCTAAATAAAATGTATTAAGCAATAAAATAAGATAAATCAAAGGATATGATTGAAAAACACATACCTTTGCTTACCTTAGTGTTGTAGATAAAGAAGTAGACTATACGATAAGTGAAAGCATCCAATGTGAAAACATTAGGCAAACCTATAGAAATTAGTGAAAAAATAGCCAAAAATCAAAAAAATAGAAGATATTCATATATTAGTTTGAAATATTCTCTACATCATCACCATTTTAGAACATTTTATGGTTCAAAAAATGGATTAGTAGAGACAAAGATAGAGGCAAAACAAGGAATCTAATGAAAAAGTTTTGAAAGATTTAAGATTTGTGAAAAGTAATTTTAAATAGGTCAAAATGAAATTCATTTGGTATTTTTGACTTGTGAAGGAGAGAAAAAGAGGTATGAGAGACCAAATGAGTTAGGATGGTGAGTATATGACAAGCTAGGTGAGAGAGACCTCCAAAGGCAGTAACAAGTGCACTACAAGTAGGCAACTAAGAATCTCAAACTAGTTTTTAAAGCTTGGTAATGAGCACACAAAGAGGGGATGGAGCCACTAGTAGAGATGGGTAGAGGAAAGGCACAAGCATGGTAGGCTATAGATAAGGAGATATTAAATATATTAGACATCTTAGATGACGCAATAGGTGGGCTAGAGTAGAGTTGGACTATAGAGAGACCACTCAGACGTAGCCTAAGATGGGTACGAGTGTCATTTGTAAGATTTATTTTTAGGTAGTGACCTATAGAGGAGGTTTTCTAAGGTTACATGGATGGAAATATAGTGATAAATGATCATAAAAATCATGAGATAGTAGTGGCCAACACACAGACAAGTAACAAGAGATGGGTAAATTTTTCTTAAGTTTACTTAAAATAGGCCAGAGATAGTTTTTTAGATATATCAGTGATCTAATATCTATCTTGTTTTCTTTTTATAGGTGTGGTAGAGGATTAGGAGATCATATGGGGTTTCCTAGTGAGGGGAGAACTCCATTATGTCCTAGATGAGGCACTAATTCCATACAACCCTATTACACTAGAGGATCCCAATGTACCATCTACCCCAACTCATGCAAGAATGTTTAGATTAGCTAAGAGGTCATGAGGTAGTTGTGAGTGCATAGAGAAGGGATGCATCCACTGATAGGGGTAGGTTTAGGATAGGCACATGTATGGAAATCCATGGTTAATGAAAGAGTTGTGCATCTAGCTACTATGACATAGATGACACAATCACATGCCTAGGAGAGAATGACACATGCAGTGACCTTAACCCATATTACATAGGTACAAGAGAAGGAGAGAGTGACACATATGGTGACCCTAGCCCAATTGGCATAGGTGTAGTATCAGGTTACTCATCTATAGGGTTAGGTGTTAGGATTGATATCTTGGATAGCCTCTTTACAACATTTTGTTTGGATGGGGCCATGAGATAGGCAGCATGGCTAGCCCATGAGATAGGCAGGATGGGGCCCAACCATAGAGATGGAGCATTATATATGGTTGTATTTTTGTATAAAAAATCATGATATATATATATATATATATATATATATATATATCATGATTTTTTATACAAAAATACAACCATATATAATGCTCCATCTCTATGGTTGGGCCCCATCCTACCTATCAATCTTAACACCGGCCAAAAGATAGGCAGGATGGGGCCCAACCATAGAGATGGAGCATTATATATGGTTGTATTTTTTATAAAAAATCATGATATATATATATATATATATATATATATATATATATATATATATGTTACATTTTTGTATTTGGATATTGATTTTATGTGTTTTCATTATGGTTGTGGTTGTTGATGCTTGGATATATTTATTTCTAGCACGTGTATTTAGTTGTTTGTTGTATATGTTATACTACCTGTATGAGATAGGTAGGATGAGGCCCAACCATAGAGATGGATCATTATATATGGTTGTATTTTTCTATAAAAAATCATGATATATATATATATATATATGTTACATTTTTGTATTTGGATATTGATTTTATGTGTTGTCATTATGGTTGTGGTTGTTGATGCTTGGATATATTTCTTTCTAGCACATGTATTTAGTTGTTTGTTATATATGCTATGGGAAAAGAGTTGTGGTTTCTTTTCTAGAATTATGTAAGACACATGCATGGTTAAAAATAAATAGGCAAAAAGACTTGTTAAAATATAATCAATCAAAAATGTACTACAAACTATTTCAAATTGGGAAATGTGTAATAACAAGAAAATGACTAAGTAAAAACAACCAAAGGGAATCATAAACAATATGGTAAAAAGTTTTTTTTTAACCAAGTAAAAGATGGGAACCAAATTAAAAAAAGTAAAATCACACTAAATCACATTGGGAAGTATGAAAATCATGTAATAAAATGGAATTCATGTGAAAGAAAAAATGTTATAAAAATAAAATCAATTAAGTAAATCAATCATACTAAATCACGTTGGGAAATATAAGAGAAAAACAAAATTGGAAAAAATTGGTCTTAAATTTATCACACTAATTCAAGCTAGGAAGTATGAAAATTTTAAGAAATGGTTGGATTCTGACATGCAATTAGAAAATAAAGAGATAAAAAAAATGAAAGAGAAATGAATTAATCATAAAACATACTAAATCAAGTGGGGAAACATGTCAATGGTGTGTAATTTCATAATCAATTACCTCTTATCTCATATTTGACACATATAATTTTGATTATGACTTGGATTATTGGAAAAAAATTTGAGGAAGGCCAAGTCCTATACGTGGTCTTACACTACAACTCACAAAGGGAATACTATTGAGGTGGAATAAATGTGAAAATATAGAAATAAGGGATGTTGGTAATAGGATTTTGAAATTATGGTAAATTGTGAGGAAGGCTAGGTCCTATCCATGGTCTTATAATGCAACTCACAAATGGAATCCCAAGGGGAGTGATCATTGAACAAAACAATATTTCTCAAGGGGAAATATAAGGAATTTAGGGAATGAAAAAGGGAATGTAAAAATCATAACATAGGCATCTTATGAGAAGACCTTAGGAGAGAAGAGGCATACTAAGTGCATGAAAAGACACTAAGAGACTAGTGACCATCAATGTACAAAGGAAACTTGTTCTCTATAGACACAAAGCTTTGTAGGAAAATAATCATGCTACTAAGATCAACTCATGAAGGTATATTGGTACAAGAAAATTAAAATGGACCTACCTTCCCACGATGTGTTCCCCATTCCTCAAGACCCCTTATAGAGCTATCAATTTACTACAAATATTGGGTACTTATGTGAGCAAGTAAGTAGCACTAAAAGATTTTTTATTATCCTTTTATAATCTACTAGCCTACCACACCCCAATGGACCTTGACTCTACCATGAGGCCAACTGTGGAGTTTGAAATTTGACTACAAGAAGGAGATGTGCTTTGAATCATGTCTTTTAATGTGATTTGACTTTTAAGAATTCTAAATGTTTTTTCCTTTTATATCATTGTCTTTTATTTAAATGATTTGGCTTTTGAATGTTTATAAGGATTTTTGAGATGTCTCCTCCATACAGACTTGGAATGACCAAACATGAGAGATAAAGTGATACACACAAATGAGCTATAGGCTTAGGTTAAAGTAATATAATTAATCAAAGACAAGAATGACTAAGACACTTAGGCTTAATAATGACCTAGCATGTTATCTCAAGTCTCAATCGTGTATATGATTAGTTTGAGAAAAGGGAAGAAATGGAAAAAGGAGATCCAAAGTGGACCGGTGAAAGGAGAATATAATGAGATTAGTTATTTGCTAATTGATCACATGGTAAAGAGGGAATGACTAAAGGGAACTAGGTTTGTATAAACAAGTCACAATTATAATTATCCATGAAAAATAGAAATAAGAAAGCAATCAAATAAGGAAGCTAAAGAAAAGGAGTTTATAAGAAAGAAAATCAAGGAAAATAAATCAATGATAAAGAAAACATCCATAAGAACATAAATGATAATATAATAAATATAGAGTGTGAAAGTAAAGTCACCATGTAAGATAAATAGGAATTTGACACAATGTTAAATGATATAACAAAATATATAAAGATAAGATTGGATCACATGTCCAATCTAAAATGAAAATGTAATAACACCATGCATGTGTTCATAAATATTAATAGATTTGTCTACACACATTATGCAAAACATTTGATAAGTCTCTATGAAGTTAGACACAAACTATTGCTAATGTCTCATTTATTTTCAGTGAGAACTAGTAAAATACTTCTCATCTAATATCCTCAATAGAAAAAGTAGGAATTATTGATGGATCATGCTAAGGAGGGATATCAGGCAAGGGATTCTCAAAAAGATCCATGGGAGAAGAATCTATGAGACATATAAGAATCACTAGTGGGGAAGGATCTATAGGTGAGGGACTCACAGGTGGAGAAGGATCCATAGGTGAATGAAGGTCTACAAGTGAAGGAGTCATGGGTAGAGAAATAGAAGGAGATGAAGAAACCATATGTGTGGATGGAACCACTAGAGGTGGAACCATGGGATAATAAGGGGAGCCTTATTGTGAGAATGACCTATAGGAGGAATGGTAGAAGGTTTAGGAATAGCTATAAGGTGATATTTAAGGTGTTATTGAAGGATGTGGTAATGATCAATGTGATGGGTGCCATATTGGTGGCAATTACAATACACCTATCCATACTTAGGAATATACTCAAGTAGTACCTTCAGGGAGGTATGACCTTTTTTGAGGATTGAGGGGAAGAAGGATTCAAAGTATATATATATATATATATATATATATATATATATATATATATATATATATATTATCATAGCTTGTGATAATTCATGGAATAATTATTATCCATTCTGTGGAAGCAATAGATACACCAATGAGTAGTCTTAGTAAAAGTACTCATAGGAGGACGTGTAATAGGAATAGAAGGAGCTTGGAAAGGCTCATCAGCCCATTTGGTGGGAAATAGAGCCATCTAAGGTAAAGAAAGCAAATCATTACTAAGATAAGGTGATGGTGGGCAAAGAATGAGACTAGGCTCAATGAAAGGAGCAATGGGATCAAAAGCAAGGATAGAATTAACAATAGCAGGAGTGGAAATGGGCTCAACTATAGTAAGAGTGGGAATGGATTCTGATGTAGGCCAAAGAAGGGTCACATGCATCTCAGGGATAAGTAAGTTATAAGGGTTAGGGTACATACCAAAGTAGTAAGGCCCAATCATAACATGATCCATGAGCATACTCCTATGAGCATACCCTACAATAAACAGGAAAAATACTAAAATTAAGAATTATAAATGATGTAATATGGGAAGATACATGAAAATACTAAAGTAAATAAGAATGATAATAGATAATCTTTGCATTACAAGCCTAACCAAGACCACCTAGGAATGGATCATTTAAGGAATACCCATAATTATAGTTAGGTGTATGAATATCAATGATGTAGATGGGGATGACATTATCATCTGATGAGGTGTGATGAATGGAATGTTGGGTCTTAGTCAAGACAATGGGGATATCATCACAAGGATGTTTATGAGAAAAAGGCTACAATGAAGTAGGAAGCTAAAAAATGAGATGAGGTAAGAGATCATAAGTTTTAATCTTTATATTTATCTCATTAGGCCCATCATCATCAAAACATAATATTTTAGGAGGAATATTCTAAATTATTTTAGGATGCCCATTATAACCTTGAGTGGAATTGACAAAAAAGTTGAATTGTTGAGACTCAAAGAATGGAACACTAGGCAAAGGTTCAAGAGTAAAAATCTTGAAAACACTATGGTCTTGGAATTATTAAAAATTATAAGGGTTAGTGTTACCTTGAATCTTATATATGGATCCATTGTGAGGGAGTTTAACACATTGGTAGGTGGAAGAAACTACTACTCTCATACGATAAGTTCATGACCTACCAAGTAAAATGTTACAAGAAAAAGGAAAGTTAAAAATCATCACCTTCACATAAATGGTGACAAGTGAGATAGTAATAGGAAGCCACACACAACCTAAAGGAGGTATTTTCCTTTGATCATATCCTTGGCATGTGATGCATGTGTACTTGAGATTGCATTCTGAATATCTAAGGGTTTTGATAAAATCAATAGAGGCAACACAAGTGTTATAACCCTCATCAATCAAGGCACATTTGACTTAGATATTGCCTATTTAGACACTAATGAATAAATGAGGATCATCTACATAAAATAGGATCTCATCAAGAATCATATAAGTGATAGTAAATTTTAAGGAAAGATAAGTGTCTATCATTTCATCAACATGGATGAACATCTCTTCACATTGTTTTAAGATGATATCCTTAGATCCAGATAAGGTTGCTTCAAGTCCTACTAGGGGAAGATGAGAAATGTTTATTTTGAACAAGAGTTGCATAAGATAGTTTTGATGATGCAGAGAGGCCCTCATAATCTCAATAAATTAAATTTAGGATGGGATATTAGAGAGTTTTGTGATGGGATCCAACTTATCATAACCCATGAGGAGATTGTTAGAAATAGGTGAATAATGTTGAAGGAGGTCCTCAGAAGGAGTTGAAGTTCATTGGATTTTATGTTGGTAAGAAATCAAAGGTTTAGAATAAGGTTATAAATTATGTTGTGAAGATGAAGTAGGTGGTTAAATTTGGTTTTGAGAATTGGTAGAAGTGTTGATATAAAATTGATTGTCATTGGTGTAAGGTAAATAAGATGGATGAATGGTAGAAATATAATGGGAAGTGTTATTTAAGGGAGGAGTTAGAAGTTTTTATCAAATTTTATAACGTCATCTTGCCCCAACTCATTTAAATGAGGTGGAGAAGAATCCTAGATAACACAAAATATTCAAGACAATGGAGGAGTGTAGATAAGTTGAGGGTCAATAAAAGAAACCACCCTTCACATATTGGTTATATTAACCACATTATCTTGAGAAGTGGGATCAACAAGAATTTATACATTTTTGGTGGAAGGGTTCGACTTGTTTTGGGTATCTTGATTAGGTTGGTGATCAGGAAGAGGGTCTTTATAGATATCTAAATGAGCATTATATTGATTCAAGGCTTGAGATTTAGGATATGTTTCATGAGCCTTAAAAGCAAGGTCATAAGCTTGTTGATGTTTTTTAATGATATAATCATGATCAAAATTAGGACCAAGAAGAAAATTTAGAGATAAATTATGAAGCTACCTATATGTCTCATGAGAATGACTCCAACTAGTGTGAAACCAACAAACTTATTAGGATCATACTAGGATTTCATAGGATGAGTGGAATCGAGTTCTCATGGTAGAGGCCTAGGTATAAGTTTAAGTAATTTAGCTAAGGATAAAGGTTTTTGAATGTTGATGGTATTAGGTGAGGATAAATGAGGATTATTATATTGTTGAGAAGAGGGAGATGGTTTCAAATATTGGTTAGGAATAATAGCTTGAATAGTGTGAATGGTATCATAAGAGTCTATGACACCATCATTGTTAGCATTATAATTCTTGTTCTCAACTAAGAGATGAGGACCCGTAGAAGGTCAGGGTGGATCAAATTGATGTATAAGAAAATCTTGATGTTTAGCTTGGTCAATAGCATCCTCCAAAGTACATAGAGATAGAGTGTGGACCTGATATTATAACTTGGGAAAAAGAGAATTGGTAAAGAGATGGAAAAGGTTATCATCAGCCATGTTATGTTCAAATTTATTGGATAACATTTTCCACCTTTTAACAAAAGCCTGGGTAGTTTCATTTTCAAGTTGTTTACAATTTACAAAGTGGGCCAAAGTGTTTTTAGGAAGATCACTAGTTGGGAACTCTTGAACTAAAGCATTCACTAAATCTTCCAAACTATTAATAGAATGAGATCTAATTTGGTTATACCAATATAAGTCATCACTTGTAAGATTTTTGGATAAGAGCTTGGTAGTAGCAAAGGTGTTTAATTTGACCCAATCCTTATAAATATTTCTAAATGTTTTAAGATTAAGGGTAGGATTAGTTGATCCATTATAATAAATGGTAGGAGTGATACCTTATATATCAATATTATCAATTTGAGTGGTAAGAGGCTCATTTTGAAGATGCTTAATGGTTTTGTTGACCAAAAGAGGTTGAGGGATGAGATTGTCATGGGAATCTTGAAGAGGAGGTGGGGGAACATTTTGATTATGCATGCCCAATATGTTGGTTGAGGATGAGTTTGAAGATGGAGAAGGTGATTTTGCATTCTCATCAATTGATTTGAATTATGAGCTTTAAAGGTATTCATTTGATTAAGTGTTTGTAACAAGATTTGGTGGGTTTGGTTGGCATTGTTAGTATTATTTAAATAATTAAAGTTGGTATTAGTGGCTTGGGTACCACTATTGGTGTTGATAGGATCTTGAGAGGAACTGTTAGAGTGTGAGGTACTAGTGGAAAAAAAAATTTATGTGGCAAAAGATGGACTAGTGAAGGGATGAAAAGAGGAAGCACTAGAAACATGATTACCTTGGGTAGCAAATGATGAACTAGTGGAAGGATTAAGAAGAGTGGATCTTATGAGAGGCCCACTAGATGTAGAAACTACCATATTTATGGAGATATTAGAAATAGAGGTAGAAGAATTTAAAAAAGAAGAAGAGGTCATGGTATAAGAAGGGGTCATAATCAAGGGAAGAGACTGAGAATCAAAGAAAGTGATACCCCCAAATCCATTTAAGAAAATGAGGCTCTTCAAATTGACCACTAATCAAGAGATGGTAAATAGTAGAAGGATCTTTTCCTCAATGTTGAGGAAATTCAGAGATAAAGAAGAGCATTTTAGGGGTATCCTCTAATTTTGATTGATATTCTAGGGAGAAGAGAGGATTACATTGTGAATAAGAATGAGGAAGGGTCCCATAGTTCATTATGTGAGTGGTTATATGAACATTACTCTCATCTAAGAGAGGAACCCTACTCTGTGTATGGGAGACCCTATAAGGGTTGGTAAAACTCATCATATTTGTTGATTTCAACTCAGTGTTATCTTCAAATAGAAAATTCATGATGAACAAGAAATATTAAACCAAGCAAAAGAGATGAGAAAGAAAGGAAATATAAAGTGACAAAAATTGTAGATAGTTGACTAAGTTTACTTAATATAAGAAGCAGATCTTAGAAACTATATAGGGTCAACTGGGTAGACCTAGCACAATAGATAGAGGATAAAAAGTGTACAGGGTTGACTGGGTTGACCTAGCATAATAGATAGGGAAAAGTAGATAGTTTTTAAGAAACTAGGTCAACAAAAATTACTATGTACTAAAATAAGAATAATTTTGCAAGTATTCTAAAAATCAAGAATTGAAAGGAAACACACAATCAATTAGATTGATCCAATTGAGTCACACAACACAAAACCTTGCACCAACACTAGCTAATATAAGTTTTTACAATACAACACATAATGGAATAAAGAGCAAGTAATCAAATTGGAAAGTAAAAGCTAAGTTGTCAACTTGAATGTTGTTAGATTATTAATGTATAGTTTTAAATGTGATAGGAAGTTGGTTTTAAAAAAGGAACTAAGAAAAAATATAAGGATAGTTTCAAGATGTTTGGGCTAAAAGGGATCTATATTGGTAATGGTGCAAGTTTGGTATTGGGGCCTACCCCCTCACTTCACACACTAAAGTGATAAGGGTGTCAAATTCTTGAAAAAAATATATCATTAACCACGTGTTTATACTTGGCTAGAAAACCAAGTTAGCTTCCCCTTTGGTGATGAAAACCAAGTAGGTAGGCCATGGGTAGATAATTATTAAAATGCTTGTTAAGATTTTTTGATTTGGTAGTGTGTGCATAAAAGATAAAATAGTGAAACTAAATAGTATAATGAAAACCACCTAATTAGACTATGTGATTTATTCTAAGCATGCAAGCAACAAGAAATGAAAGTGTAAGCTAATTACTAGCATATAAGGGTTAATTCCAACTTTGAAACATAGTATAGTGTCAATTCAGTCAATAGTGTATATAGAGAATATAGAATAAGGTCGACAAGGTCACCCCTATACTGTGGAAGCAAAAATTTTGAAATCAAACTATGTATATATATTTGACCTAGATTTTTAGACTACACATACATAACATAATTATGTCAACATGGTTGACCTAGTTGACTATATAGGGGAAATTGTTAAGACTATAAACTATGAAAAATAGGACTGTAAGGAAAGAGAGAGAAAGATAGAAAGGAACCATGGTGGGTTGGAGGATGCAAATAATTTAGATTGCTATTGAATAACCTTACTAAATGCTTGAAAATTATGCTAACTATATCGATTGGGTTGACCAAGCTTTGTAGAAACTTATTGCTAAGTGCTTGAAATGTATAGGGTTGACTAGGTTGACCTAGTAGTCTAAATTGAAATTCTTAAAAACTTACATAAATAGAACATAGTCATTTTGATGTGACTGTGTGTCAAACTTATGCACAGAAGTTAGTACTATGTCAATACAGTCAACCCAACATTGTAAATATATGACAAATAAAATAATAAAAATGATGAAAATGAGTGAAACAAATCTTACAAAGGTTATATTCACATTGTTTTCACCATAATGTATGCAATCAAAAATGAATCATGTCTATAAATTAATCCCAACTCAGAGAAGATAGATCATATAATACACTTTTGATTGGGGATACATTTGTTAAGCGAGAACATGACCAATATGGGGATACATTAGACCTGATTAGGATATCTTTAACCATAATACATTGTGTCAAGGAGGATTCCAAAGCCTTTAGTCTAACATAATCATGTAATAAACCTAAGGGGGTCCTAAATTTTGATATTTCACCTATACTAATAACAAGTAAAGTAAATCTAATCTAGTTCTCACCAAAGCTTGTGGCACAAAGTGGAGGTTAGAAACAATAAAACTAAACATGCATAGAATACATATACTCACATCAATGTATAAGGAATCTTAATGCATAAAGGAGAAGTACAAATGCATTTCTATCTACTCTTACAAAAGGGAAATAAAGTTAGGAATACTTACTTTTAAAAATGAACCCATCATTTCTTAATCTCTCCTTTGGCCAAGGTGCTTCACAAGAGGTTATTTTGGTATGTAAAGATAACAAAGACAAATCATCTCTAGGCTACACAATCTATCAATACATCAAAAAGACTTCTCCACAAGATAATATTTGTATCTGCAAAGAAAGTATGAAGCCCTAAGCTTTACTTCTCAAGTAGAATGGTCAATAAGTAGATGTTCATTCACTCTTACTTATTATTTCACTTATTCTTGATAAATGATGGAAATGAACTTGTATATATAATTATATTTGACCCTTGACCCTTCCAAAAATATTGACCAACAGGGTTGACCTAGTCGACCTAGCACAATTTTGGAGAATAATTCACTAGGTCCCAAGCTAGGTCAACCAAAGGCAAACCTAATTCCTAAGTGAAAATATCTTGAAAATTTATAGGTTCGACCCAATCGACCTAGAATAGATGACTGATAAAAAGGGATTTAGGTAAATAAAAGGAGGATAAAATGTAGCAAATGCCTAGAATGGGTACAATAACGAAGAACAAGCTTAGGGTTAATGGTTTTAGGAGACAAGTGTATAAATAACAAATGGAAAAAGGGACAACAATGTTTTGAAGCACCAATGGTCTATCCACCCCTTTTTCAGTGCACCCCTTAAGGCATGCACTCAGAGAGATTGAGACTTGATAGGTTCTTGCAAGATACAAAGTGTCAGTAATCAATAAAAGTTTGAAAATATTATGTGTATACACTTTCAAGGTGTAATTTTTTTAAATTTCATGATTTTTCAAGATATTATCATTGATGTTATTATTTTTGTTTGTCAATTTGAACCTCTATAGATTAATGGGGGTGTTGGTGTAGGATATTTATTTTCTTATCATTTACCTTATTTATGTTTGTACATTTGGGAAATTTATCCCACATGTATTGAGATATTATTTTATCATGTTTCTTCCACCTATTTAGGGGAAGTTAGTTTCACATGCATGGTATGTTTTATATTATTCTAACTTTCACCTATATTGACATCCCTTTGTAAGTTGTATTAATACAAAATAGTTGGAGTCTTCTGGATTGTGGTGAGCTACTTAGCTAGGACTATGTATATTATGAGTTGTGACAACTTAAAGAGTTTTTAGCTTAGTGATATGTAATATTTGAGCCTTTATTATAAAATCCATCTTCATTATATGAATACATCTATTATATATTCTACTCATTTCTTAATTTCTAGCTTTAACAGATTTATGTGTTTAATCTTCTTATCATTAGTCTTAGATTTTCATTCTTGTTCAAATGTTACATCGTATCATAGCATGAGGATGTATGTATGAGGATGATGGGACTTATCTATTCTCCACCTATATAATGAACCTTCTTATGTAATTTTTGGCTAATGTTTTTAATATAACTTTATTTTGTGGAGACAAGATTCTTCCTTTTTTGAGTTGTTTTCTTTTCACATTTCACTACTCCATACAAGTTTTCTCCATGTATTTGATCCTATCTAATAAATCTGATTATTTTCCACTCTAAAACCAACTCCTCGAACACTAATGTCTAAGATAAACACTATTGTTTACATTAGTGTCCTAAATTGACACAAGTATACATTACCCTAGATTCATCTATTTTATAAATGAAATGTATCCTAATGATTAGCCTAAGTGATTTAATGTGAGTTATTACTCCAAATAGATTGATATAAATACAAGACCAATCCTAATTCATTCTACACCTAATAACATGGGAATAATACCATGTATTCTTATAAAAGAGAATTTAAAGAGAATTCAATTGAACAAGGCTTCCCTATTTCTATACTAGTCATAGGTACAAAACATCTACAAGTCTAAATTATTAAAGGAGAAATCTAAGAGCCCAATTTACCCAAGTTATAAGGTAAGTCATTATTGTACTTTATTTCCATATATTACATGAATCACTCATAATCTCACTTATTGGAGATAACTACATGAGTATAAGGCACTCTTATAGAGTATTAGATATGTAGGTAGTGCCCACTAATAGTGGAGTCTTTAGGATTATCTCGACATTGTGTGCCCACTAACCAATTTTCAACAAAGGTCACACTGGAGATGAAAAAATAGGGTTTTACAAATTCATGAAGAGTAATATTCCATGACCCAAATATGAATGCACTAGAACAAAGGTGAATTCAAACCTAAAAGCATCTAGGCAGTTACATCCATTTTTAACAAGTATTTCATATAGGACATTTGTGTCCTACCTAGATAATAGTGTCAATTTAACTTTCCAAAGTTGATGTTAGTGTCTAGAGTACTAAAATATCAAATCCAAAATCTGATCACTATTCCAAAATCTCCTTCTAGCCTACTTTCTACCTATTCTATATCCAACACTCTGTTAGCATCAGAACTAGCTAAGTATATTAATTTTATCATTTACATGCATAGATTAGTTATACTTTATATATTTAGCCTATACTTAACCTATTAAATTTAGTGTATTCTTATATTTGAGTTTAGTATTTAATTAGTTTACTATAGATCTGATTATCACCCTTGTATATTATCATTTCTATATTTTTAATCCTATTATATTGCCAAGGTAGGATATCCTCCATATCTATTTGTAAGGTTAAACATTTGATAAATCCAAATTTTGAACATCATTTATGTTAAAGCATACCCTATAGGATGTTTATTACTTGCTTTTTCCTAATATTTATTTACTTCATATCTTTTATCATGGATGATATTGATTTCTTTGATGACTATGATTATGGAACTCTCCAACTTTCTATCAAAGAAGGGGTAAAAATTGATTATTCTTGTATCCTTCCAATTTCTAAATATTTTAACCTCAAAGACTTGAATTATGGTAGCTACTATCCCTTTAATTAAGGTCATACTCCCACCATTTCAAGGGATGATTTGATCCATATTAATGAACATACAGAGATTTTACCCATTTTTCCTACACAACCATCATACAATTTTTATCTTTGATATTTGTAAAAATATGGATATAAAGGCCAAGGATGGGAAAACATGAGCAAGATATAGTTCAACCTATTATTCCTAAAAATAATACATCTAAAAAAGACATAGGATTTTTAGTAAATTCTATGAGGCACCAATATTTTAAGTCATCTAAGCATGTCATTCATGGACATTTTACCACACAAGTGAGTACATATGACCAAGAGGCTCCTTCATTTGATCACAAAAAATTTAGTCACATACATCAAGAAAATATGAATGATTTTCAAATAACTTATAAGTGGGACATGGCCTCAATGAAATTAATTCACAACCCCATAATTCCTACATTCATCAATATTATTCCCCTTAGAAAAGATGATAATTCCCTCATCCATTTACTAGAAACAAATTCTATACCAAAAGAGGGACATCAATGAAATATTATTCAAGTTCAAATTGACATACCAAAAGTACCAAAGTTCCAAGATCCCATACCACTTCCAAGTTACCCTACATTTAGTGATCGTGAACTTTCACTTGTTATACATAAGAACATTGATACTCATATGCCTAGATTAAAAAAAGGTGGTGGGTTGAAACTAATTATAACACCTAGGAAAAACACCTCTATTCCCATGGAATATCTTATGTCTATGATGACCACTATTGGGGATCTTCAAAAGCATGTTTATATACTTAAAATGCAAATGGCTCTCCATAATAACAATGCACATATAACCTCATTTAATAATCAACCTCTTGAAAAATGTATACTTGAATATCCTTATCCACAAGATTTTGAATTACCATATTTACCTCTCTTTTTGAGACACAAGGACCCATTCAACAACATGATTAACTATGTACATTCTTTTGGTCAATGGGCACAATATGACAAACTACTTCCCAAGGTTTTCCATATGATTATTTTTTATGAGGCTTAAAATTGGTGTTATAGTTTACCAAAGGGTTCTTTAAACACTTTATTACAATTATAAGATGCATTCTTCATGGTTTTTCAATATCCATAATGTGTCAAAACTTCCATTAGAAAACTTACACAATTTAAAACAACTTGATGATGAATCCATTCAAGATTATACTATTCAATTTAAAAGTACATCCTATGAGCTAGCATTTATACTCTTACATTTAGAATTGCAATGTATCTTTACTATAGGTCTTATTTACCCAATAAAATAAAGATCATTGCATAAATAATATGAGTCATTTTCTATTTATATAATGATGTGAACAAATATACTTATTTCATAATTACTCATTCAATGGAACTCAAAATATCTCCCTCCAAATACAAAATTTGTATCCCTCACATAAAGGATGAAGATAAATTACCTAAGGGACATTATGAACAACAATGTGGTATTCTTAATATTTATATGACCAGTTTTTAAATATTACTTAACATGATGCCAGTCCAAAGTCCATATCTTATGCAAGACTCTCAAAGTCAACAACACAAAAATCATCCATGCCAACAATATTTAACAATTACATTATACATGGGTAGTACTTATTTTTTGCATAACCATATTGATCCTACACAAGCAAAAACTAATTTCAATATAAGATGCTTACAACAAATTGGCTTTGATCTAAATAATTTATAAAACAAATGAGGTTGGAAATACTCCTTGGGAAACATTATAATACCAATTACTTGTGGCGCTAAAATAATTCAAACATGGTTTTGGGTTATGCCTAAGATGGTTTTGGGTTATGCCTATAATGATTGAATAGATATACTTCTTTCATAATTACTCATTCAATGGAACTTAACATATCTCCCTCCAAATACAAAAGTTGTATCCCTCACATAAAGGATGAAAATAATTTACCTAAGGGACATTATGAACAACAATGTGGTATTCTTGATCTTTATATGACCAATTTACAAATATTACTTAACATGGAGCCAATCCAAAGTCTATATCTTATGCAAGACTCTCAAATTCAACAACAAAAAAAGCATACATGCCAATAATATTTAACAATTATATTATACATAGGTGATACTTATTTTTGACATAACCATTTTGATCCTACACAAGCAAAAACTACTTTTAATGTAAGATGCTTTAAAAAAATTGGCTTTGATCTAAAGAACTTATAAAACAAATGAATTTGGAAAGACTCCTTGGGAAACATAATAATACCAATTACTTGTGGTCCTAAAATAATTCAAACATGGTTTTGGGTTATGCTTACCACATCTCCATATGCACTTACATTAAGAACTCTTTGACTATATCAAATGGAATAAAAAATTGATCCAAATATGCAAGGTATTTCCTTTCCTTGTGAAGGTAAATTAATACATATTCAAAATGATAGCATTACTTCTTCTATGACACATGAAAAATTTGAGGAACATGATATGTAACTTTTCAACCTATCTAATCATGATGAAAACAATGTAAAATATCCAACTAAAGGTTGTTAGACACCAAATAGGGAGATACCTATGACCATCCATTTGATGAGATCATAGAATAATCTTTTCAAATATTCCAAAAATACCCAACAAAAATTTTAAAAATATAAAAACACTTTCAACACTTACATGTTCTATTATCTCTTTGGCATCCATGTGTTAGTTTCATGTTGATGGACAACATACTCAGTTACTCCTACATACACATGTGTCACACTTCTACTTGAGTGTCATACATGCATACACAAATACATGATATATTCATATTTTGAATGTTGGTTCTTCCCTCTACTTATGTCATGCAGACATTGGGGGCATCTACTTTATTTGATCTTAATACACATAGGTTATATGATTTAATGATCACTCTACATTATCATGTTTGAACTTACATATGTACTTTAAAATGCATTTACCCATGATTATATATTACACATGGTACTTGATATGCTATACACTTGACATTTTTTTCCTAACACATTGGATCCATGGGATATTATGACATATTTATGATGGTTTTTCATGCTTTACTTTATGAACTTCTTTGAGTGTCTTGCCTTGATATTGATTTCCTTGTTTAAGCATTTGAATGTGCTCCTTTGTTTATAGCTTTTATGCCTATGTGTAATTTCATTTATATTTGCATATGTCATTATTTGTTGTCTATACTTTTGAATAAGTCATCCATATTTTTATTTGAACATGCCATTTATTTGGAGTCTCCTTGGACCATTACCTTGTGACTTGATTTTGAGTGCTCGTGTGTGCACTTGATTGTATTGTTGAGTTTGTACTATTACTATCTAGACATTGCTATGATATTTATCATGACTCATATGCCTTTATGTGATCACATTGGTTATATGTGTTTTAATGTTATATCTACCTAGATATAAACACTTGTATATGTTACATGGTTCCATTCAAAAATTATACAATTGTCCTCTCCTTTTGAGGTGAGGTAACTCCCAATTCTTATCTTTCCATCACCTCAAAGGGGGCATATTATTAGGGTCATGTCATAGAGGCATATTCTCTACACTTGGCATAGTTTTCAAATTCAATGGGGGCATAATTTGGAAGCATGTTCTCCACACTTATTTAGTATGTGGTACTTATATTAGTTTTCAGGTTCAGTGGGAGGGGGTCACATAGGCATGGCTTACACACATGCATATTTTTTAGATTTAGTGGGGGTATGATTTGGAAACATCTTCTCCACACTTATTCAATATTCAACATCTCCATAGGATAGTGGGGGAATGTTTTGGAAACATGTTCCCCACATTGGAACTTATTTAATTTTTTTAGATTTCTATATATAGTGGGACATGATTTGGAAGCATGTTTTCTCAACTTGCATTGTTTTTTGAATTGGCCAAAGAATGTATTTATATGATTCAAATTCACAATTATGGCAGATTATATACATTGGTACCATTTTTATACACAGTTTTAACATGAGACATATCTCAAGTGTATATGTTATGCAATTTGTGCCTAATATTCTAAAATCAAAATTAGTTATAGATTCTAAAACATTTTTATGTACTAATACCCCAATTAGACTTTTAAAAAGTTTATGAGCTAATCTTCAGTGGTATTTAGTTCACTTTTTGGTATAGTTGAGGTGACTAAATCACTTAATATTACCAAGCTTTTAGGTTGGAATTGATAGTATCATACAGCCTCTCTATTTTGATAGTGTGTATAATTTGGTTTACTCATACTCACCAAGTTATAAGTACTATTGGGTTACATAGTTGAGCTAATCTCAATTACCAGGTGGTAACTCACTCTTTCTTCAAAGTTGGGGGCATGTGCTCTCTCTCTCTCTCTCTCTCTCTCTCTCTCTCTCTCTCTCTCTCTCTCTCTCTCTCTCTCTCTCTCTCTCTCTCTCTCTCTCTCTCTCTCTCTCTCTCTCTCTCTCTCCTTGGATATATGCACTTACAAGATTTATCTATATTTGTCCTAATTTTAGTTTTAGACCCTTATGATGATAAATCTTTTTCAAACCATATTTTTAATAGGAAAAGTGGTTGCATCGACACACATGTGTACTCCTAAACCTTGTTCATTTAATTTTAATCCATTTCAAGTACTTTCAATTAAATATTATATACACTAATTATGTAATGTAACATTATCCTTATTGTAATTCAGTCACAAACAAAGCACTCAAGTTGGACACAAGCAAATACAAGGTGTGTTCTACATACCCATGTACACAATCCTTTCTTTTAAACTAGGAATTTAATTACTAGATTAAAAGGGGGGTAAATGTAGACTATATTTATGGATTATATAAAACCTTAGTTTTGTACACTTGGTAAACTCAGTCCTTGGTTATTCCTCTTAGTTATGGACCTTTTCCACTTCTATAAGTATTACATCTACTCTAACTTATGCCCCTTGGCATATCTCTTAGTCTGACCAGTCTTATGTTGATGACCCAGACCTTCTATATTACCTATAATACTTAAAATGTACGTATCTTATATCTCTACAAGTTCTTAACTTATACCTAATTTTTTGCTCCTTGGACATTGAAGCCCAAGACAGATACTAACATCGACATTAGTGGCCTAAATTGATGCAAGTGTTTAGTGCCATAAATTCATCTATCTTTCAAATAAAATGTATTCTAATGGTCAACCTAAGTACTTTAATGTGAGTTATTACTCCAAAGGGATTGATATAAATACAAGATCAACCCTCATTCATTCTTAACCTAATAACATGAGAACAATACCAAATATTCTTACCAAAGAACATTTAATTGAATAAGGTTTCCCTATTTCCATATCATTCATAGGTAAAACACATCTACAGGTCTAAAGTACTAAAGAAGCAATCCAAGAGCATGATTTTCTAAGTTACAATCTAGGTCACTATTGTATTTACTTTTTATATATTTCATGATTCACACACCAGCCAACACATAGGGGATAAATACATGAGTCTTAGACCCTCTTCTAGAGTATTGTCTATGTAGTTAGCATCCACTGACAGTGGGGTCTTTGGGGTTATCTCAACAATGTGTGCCCACTAACACATTTTTTTCCAAAGTTATAATGAAGATTAAAAAATTAGGGTTTTATAATTTCATGAATGACAATCCATGACTAAGATTTGAAAGCACTAGATTGAATACAAATTCAAACCCAGAAGTATCTAAGTGGTCGCATCCTTTTCCTACAGGTATTTCTTACATGACACTTACATCAAACCTAGACAATAACATCAAGACAATTGCCTTAGACTAATGTTAATTTTTAGAGTGCTAGAAGTGCCAGATCTAGAATCTAATGATTTTTCTATAATCTCCTTCCAAACCATTTTTTTCTTATTCTAAATCTAACATTATGTTAGCATCAAAACCAGATAAGTATATTACTTCTTTATCATTTCCATCCATATCTTAGTTTTACTTTCTATGTTTAATTTATACTCGGTATAATAAATTTAGTGAATGTTTATATTTTAATTTAACACCCAATTGATATGTTGTAAATCTGATTATCACTCTCATGCATTATCATTTCTATATTCTTAACCTTATTATACCACTAAGTAGGATATCCCTCATATAATGGCAACTAAAAATTAAAAGGGGATAGTTGTCTATAAAATTCTAAAGTAGGTATTTATCTATAAGCAATATGAAAAAATAAATATTTTTATAATAAAAATTAAGATAGTGTGATTTGGACCAAAAAATATCTATATCTCAAGATAAGATCTTTAGGAGAAAATTGTTTGAAATAATAAATAAACATCTAGAAAGTGAGTACCTATTTTTATTTAATTAATTATCTTTCTAAGTGAAAGAAATGTTGTGTAATAATTTAAACATAACAAATAAATATAAGTGAGATAGGATTGCAATGTTAATAATTAGAACACAAGGTATGAGATAGGAATACAATTTTAACAATTGGAACACAAGGTATAACGTAAACAAAAAGCATAAATATGAACTAAAACTACATTATGTGAAATAGTTTTTTAGATTTAATAATTTTACCAATTCCTCAAACTCAAACTCCTTGTCATTTGAAGTGCATAAATAATAATCCCCTTTTCCAAAGTATTATGTTACTTGATAGGACCTAACCACTTGGGCTTTCATTTCAAACTTTTGTTTGTTTTCTTCTTAATACATTTGTCAAGCCTCAACACATCACCTAATTAAATGGGGTGAGGGTGAAATTTTTATTATACTATATTGACATTTGAATTATGTAAGCCTCTTGACAGATGGGTTGTTGTAAGCCTCTTTTCATCTAGAAAATCTAATTTAAATAAGCAAACAATATTTGATAAGAAAATAATATTTAGTACTCATATTTGTGTGTGATAGATTACATGTATGTGACAAATATGTTTTTAATATAAGTTCACTTTCGATAAGTGAATAGTGAGTAGTTTTGAAAGGGTTGGATATTTATTGATATGATTTTCCTCACAGTTTATAGGAGCCAATCTATGTATATAATGTATTATATGATTAATAATAAATTAAGATTTGATTTTTGAGATCATACATTGCATAAACTCTAATCAAAATATTATTTCATATCATAGCAATAGTAATTTAGCAATGATTGTCTATGGAGAAGGTCATACAATATTGTGGGATCAATTTATCAAAGTTTAAGTTTTTAGTAAAAATAGTTATATACCTTTTGATAATGGATTTTAATATATGCCTACATCTCTAGGTTCTCTAAACAATGAACCGATTCATTATAAAAATCCATTTGTAAGTAAAAATTTAAAATTTAGAAAACTATAATGAATCTATCATGAACTCAAGTCCTAATCAGTCATATAAAGACCCAAATTGGTCTTGGAAGGCTTACATAATGTTATAACATGACCTCCCTACTTCACACCTTCTTATTGACTTTTTCTCTATTACACGGACTTCAAGAGCCTCTACATAGAGCTAAGTCATAATAGGCATCAATTTTTGGCTCCATAAAATGATCCTCCTCAATGGCCTCTAAGTAGTGCTAACTCCTCCAGTAGATCTATTATTACAATATTGGCTTAATAACACCCTAAAAATAATAGAGAATCAAAGATTTTTTATTCTTGTATGATGCTTCTCTAGTGCTCCAAAAAAAACCCTTTACTTTTTTCCTGTGCTTCAAGTAATAAACACTAGAAGTAGGCCTGAGTGGCATGAGTGTAAATTCTTAGAATTCCAATCAAGTTCTCCTTCCTCAAATGAACCTCCACCCCCTTTATATACTTGTGGAGGGTCCACTTTTTGAGGTTTAGATAGTAATCCCTTTACAATATTTATGGGATTTAACATTATCCCCTACTTATCCCATATATATGGGATTCGTCATTATCTATGCCTTTAAATAAGGATCATATATGGGATGGAGGGAAATAATAATTTATTTATTTATTTAAATGCTCCACATTTTGAATAGTCTATGCCATGTGTCACTTGTAAATTTTTACACATGCCTCATGCTAATTTGTCTATGTGACAACATTTAATTAGTCAATGTTTCCATGTCATCACTTTTATCAAGTTTGACCACAACTTTGACTAGCCATAAATTTCACATACAAACTCAAAATTGGTCTATTCAGAATGCATCAAAAAGCTTATGATGAGTTCTATGCCATGGAAATGGTTTTAAAATGTTCTAAGACCATCAATTTTTTTAGTTTTACTAGCTTTGACCACTTATTAACCAAACTTTGATCAATGATAATTGGAGAATATATATCCCTTTTTTGCAATTGAATAGTTATCAAAAATCTCTTGATGATATCTACACAATAGACCATGTTTAAAAAAAGCTAAGGAACATATAAAAATATCTTCTAGATCATTAATGGAGATGATGTGTTGTTACATGGAAAAAGTGAAGTTGGGGTGAGTTTTTAGATACTGTGATTTTTTAGTATGATGATGCATTCCTATAGGAATTAGATATGTCATTGAGAATACATGGTAGGAATTTAGCACATTATAATTAGATCTAAATTATAGTTTATTACTTAGGGAAAATACAAATGGTTTTGTCAATTTTGAGTCTAGATCTGCTTGAAACTGCACTAGACTCATTATTAACACATTGATTCTACTTGAATTCCTAGATAGATATTTTTTTACATAAATTCATATTTAATCTTCTAGTTTATAGAACCAAATAAAAATTTGAGATGAATTTGCTTTATCCTTTAACTAAGAACCATGCTCAAGCACATTCAGGAATCCTTATTGAGTCAGATGCATCAATAGTTATATGTTACATTTTGATAAGTTTGGAATTTTAATGATAAGTGTTATGTAATGTGTGGTCTTCATCCTATTTTTTTCTATTACATCAAACTTTTACCATCTTATGTAGTGTAGCTAAAGTGTTAAGGTAATGTTGAAGGGTTACAGGGTTGTTATCAAGGAATGTGGCAAAATCCACTTCACCTTCAACAACTATCTAAGGCATGATAGGAGTGGGAGGATAACAAGGAGAACCCTCAATATCTGAAATATACTTCATAGAGGAGGATGAAGGTGGTCTTTGGTTGGTTTTATTTCTCAACTGTTGTCTAGTAAAGACCGTGTGAGAAACTAGAAAAGAAATGATATGAACTCACACCTCAAACATGAAGCAAGAAAAGAAAAAGAGAAAAGTAATTAAAACATACTCTAATATGTATTAATTCTTAGAGTTTTAATTATCTCTCTTTTGGCTTATGCTATAGAAAGTGTGAAGAAGAAATTTAGCTTATAGAACAGGTCCTAGAAAGAAGTATATGTTTGGTTTTAGGTTGTTTTTAGGTACTCAAGAGAGAAATCTATATTGGACCAGATACATGGCTTAGTAATTTAGACTTACTCCGCACACTTCATGGTCTTATAGTAGAGTTAGGTGCTTAGCTGATATACCATTTATCCATAGTTTATACTCAACTAGAGAACTGAGCGGGCTCTCCCCTTGGCAATGACCTCCAAGTAGGATTATCGAGTAGGGTAAGGTTTACTTCTAGGTGATGAAATCCCAGTCAAGCCTAATCTCAGGTATGTTTAGATGTTTGATTGATGTAAGTGGTTTAGTTTGTGTGTGATAAGAAGTGAGACTATGATTAATTTTATCACTTAATTTAAACTATGTGAACTAAATAATCAAGCACTCAATGGATGCAAGTTAATTTTAGTCCCAAAATAAAATTTTGATTTCTTTTCAAATGAATACATGAACAATTATATGCAAATAAATGTGGTATGAAGATTCATGTCCTAGTCCTAGGATGAGTTCTTTTTCAATTTTTAGAAATAAATGAAAATAAATGATTTTGCCTTCTCTAAGAAAGTAAAGAAAAAAAGTACTTGCTTTTGATTTTGAAAAGAAGGAATTGAAAGTTATGATTTTTAATGAAGAAAAAAAACATTGTAGTTTCAAAAACAAAGAAATGAAATGAATGAGTCTTTCACTAATGCAACTGTAATGTCCTAAAATAATTATGAACCCAATAAAATCTCTAAGGTCCTACCTGGTGTGCCAAAATGTTTCTATGAATTTATTACTTTTTTAAAGATAAAAAACTAGTTAAGGGTGTGGTAGAAATACCTAGATGATCATGTTCTCGTTGAAGTCCAAAAATTTGTGAAGATATCCTCTTTGTCTTGGGAGGATGACCTAAAAATAAGAAATCACTTAAAGAATTTTTTTGGTTAGACAAGTAGTTGGGTGGATTGCCTAGCATGAGCTATATCCTAAAAGTAAGAGCTTCTTAGGATTCCCTAGTTTACAAATGATAAAATAAGGCAATTATATTAAATAAAAAGAAAACTAAAATTAAATACAAGAATGATTTACTAAAATTAGATTAAATAAAGTAATCAATACTAGTGCTAAAGTGGGTCAAGTCATAGTTGGGGTTTTTGGTTTGTATCCTGACAAGGGCTAAGAAAATAAGGTTTTAGTTGGGGTTGGTTGATGGTCAAGATAGTAAATAGTAGAGGGTTGAGAGGAAAAGAGGTCAAGATGGAAAAGGTAGATGGTTAAAAGGTCAAGGGGTCAAGATGGAAAAGGTAGATGGTTAAGAGGCCAAGAGGTCAAGATGGCAAAGGGATAGAGGTTTGGAGGTCAAGAAAAGAAGAAGGCTAAGGGATAGAGATTTGGAAGTCAAGAAAAGAAGAGGTCAAAAGATATAGGTTTGGAGTTCAATAAAAAAAGAGGTTAAAGGGGTGAAGAAATTGAAACTAAAAAAATTGAAACAATATACCTTGATGGCTTGAAGATGTTGTTATTGTTGAGGATGTTATGGAATAATCTTGGAGTAATTCTAGCAGAGTCTGGGTAGCTCAAGCTCTTCTACTCCAAGATGAGTTACCTCCTTGATAAATGAATATAACCTATAAGATGAATTCTTCTAACCAAATTAAAACCTCTCATCCATGAAAGGGGGGGTCATATTTATAGCATTTCATGCTATGAAAGATGGCAAATGCTGAAATAATGATGGAATAGGAAATGTGGCACCATTTTCCAAATGGACAGATAAGTGGGCATGAAATAGAAATAAAGTGGGATGCCCACTTCATAAGTGTGTCTTCCATTGAAAGTAGTGTGCCTCCCACCTTGAAAATGTGTCCATATGTAGTGGAGATAATACCCATGGACCCATATGAGTCCAAGAGACTTTCCACCAAGCTAATTTGTCTTTTCTTAAGCATTTAACAAGGTGTCCTACAAAATTTGGAACCATTTTTCCCATGGGTGGGTAAGTGAGTTAATGGATAAGGGTTGTGGGATTCCCACTTGTTAAGTGTGTCTCCTACCTTTCTAAAGAGTCCAAAATGGGTGGAGATAATGCCAAAATGGGTGGAGATAATGCCCATTTTGTCATTTCCAAAGCACTAATAAAATGGAAATGCTATTTTAACACCACTTTCATGCATGAAGACAAATTTTGATTTTGGATGATGACCTAATAATGAAAAATGAGCCATATTTCAAAGTGTATACCTTATGGGGTTTATTGAGGTCATTAGACACCTTGGATAAGGGTCCCAAGTGGGGTATGATGTCCCACTTCAAGCCACCTCACTTCCAAGCCATGTCACTCACCATATCACTACGAAGTTACTTTCCACATCACTACTGAGTCACTTTCCATGTCACCTACCATGTCACTATGAATAGTGACCTGCCATGTCATCATGAATAGTGAAAGTGAATAGTGACTTGGAATAGTACTACATGAATAGTGATAGGTGAATAGTGACATGGTCTAGTACTTTTTAATATTACTACATGAATAGTGACTTGGTTAGGTTAAGAGAGTTGGGTTAAGGGTCAAGAAGGTTTAGGTGGTCCCTAGGGTGGGCTCGAGGTATTTAGACATCCAGAACTACTTGTGTGTAATTTTTTAGTGTCTACAAGTACATATGACCAAGAGGCTCCTTCATTTGATCACCAAAAATTTAGGCAAATACATCAATAAATCATGAATGATTTACAAATAACTTATAATTGGGATATGGCTTCAATCAAATTAATTCACACCCCCATAATTCTTACAGTCATAAATAATATTCCCCTTAGCAAAGATGATAATTCCCTCATCCATTTACTAGAAACAAATTCTATACCAAAAAAGGGACCTCAATTAAATATTATTCAAGCTCAATTTTACATACCAAAAGTACCAAATTTCCAATATCCCATACCACTACCAAGTTACCCTACATTTAGTGATTGTGAACTTTCACTTGTTATACATAAGGACAATGATACTCATATGCCTAGATTCAAAAAAGGTGGTGGGTTGTAACTAATTATAACACCTAGGAAAAACACCTCTATTCCCATAGAATATCTTATATCTATGATGACCACTATTGGGGATCTTCAAAAGCATATTTATATACTTCAAATTCAAATGGCTCTCCATAATAATAATGCACATATAACATCCTTTAATAATCAACCTCTTGAAAAATGTATACTTGAATATCCTTATCCACAAGATTTTGAATTACCATATTTACCTCTCTTTTTGAGACACAAGGACCCATTTGACGACATGATTAACTATGTACATTCTTTTGGTCAATGGGCACAATATGATAAACTATTGCTCAAGGTTTTCCATGTGATTATTTCTGATGAGGCTTACAATTGGTTCTATAGTTTACCATAGGGTTCCTTGAACACTTTCTTATAATTATAAGATGCATTCTTCATGGTTTTCAATATCCATAATGTGTCAAAACATCCATTAGAAAATCTGCACAATTTAAAATAATTTTGATGATGAATCCCTTCAAGATTATACTATTCAATTCAAAAGTACATCAGATGAACTAGCAATTAGACTCTTAGATTTAGAATTGAAATGTATCTTTACTATAGGCCTTATTTCCCCAATAAAAGAAAGATCATTGCATAAACAATATGAGTCATATTTCATTTATATAATGATGTGAATAGATATACTTCTTTCATAATTACTCATTCAATGGAACTTAACGTATCTCCTTCCAAATACAAAAGTTGTATCCCTCACATAAAGGATGAAGATAACTTACCTAAGGGACATTATGAACAACAATGTGGTATTCTTAATCTTTATATGACTAGTTTGTAAATATTACTTAACATGGAGACAGTCCAAAGTCTATATCTTATGCAAGACTCTCAAAGTCAACAACACAAAAATCATCCATGCCAAAAATATTTAACAATTACATTATACATGGGTGGTACTTATTTTTGGCATAACCATATTAATCCTACACAAGTAAAAAATACTTTCAATATAAGATGCTTACAAAAAATTGGCTTTGATCTAAAGAACTTATAAAACAAATGAGGTTGGAAAGACTCTTTGAGAAACATAATAATACCAATTGCTTGTGATCCTAAAATCTCCATCTCAAAATAAAATATTTAAAAGAAAATTGTTTGAAATAATAAATAAACATCTAGAAAGTGAATACTTATTCTTTTTTAATTAATTATCTTTCCAAATGAAAAAAATGTTATGTAATAATTTAAACATAACAAATAAATATAAGTGATAGGATTGTAATGTTAACAATTAGAACACAAGGTATGAGATAGGAATGCAATGTTAACAATTAGAACACAATGTATGAGATAGGAATGCAATGTTAACAATTGGAACACAAGGTAGAATGTAAAAAAAAACCATAAATATGAATGAAAACTACATTATGTGAAATAGTTTTTTAGATTTGAAAAATTTAACAAATTTATCAAACTCTAACTCCTTGTCATTTGAAGTGCATAAATAATAAGCCCTATTTCCAAAGTATTATGTTACTTGATAGGACCTAACCACTTGGGCCTTAATTTCCAACCTTTGTCTATTTTCTTCTTAATACATTTGTTAAGCCTCAACACAACATCACCCAATTAAATGGGGTGAGGGAGAATTTTTTATTGTACCATTTTGACATTTAAATTATGTAAGCCTCTTGATAGATGGGTTGTTGTAAGCCTCTTTTCATCTATAAAATCTAATTTAAATTAGCAGACAAACTTCAATAATAAAATAATATTTAGTACTCACATCTGTGTGTGAGAGATTACATGTATGTGACAAATATGTTTTTATTATGAGTTCACTTTAGATAAGTGAATAGTGAGTAGTTTTAAAAGAGTTTTCTGGTTATGGATATGATTTTACTCCTAGTTTGGAGCCAATCTATCTATGTAATGTATTCTATAATTAATAATAAATTAAGCTTTGATTTGTGAGATTATACATTGCATAAACTCTGACCAAATTATTATTTGGTATCAAAGTAATAGTAATTTAGAAATGAGTGTCTATGGTGAAGGTCATATGAAATTTTGGGATCAATCTGTCAAATTTTAAGTTTATAATAACATTAGTTATAGATATTCTGAGAAAATTAAGGTAAACTGTGAGATCTATACTGAGTAAGATTCTGTGAGACTTGTTATTGTTGATTCACACCATAATATGGATTCATGTTCCAAAAAGGTATATCTGCCAGTGTATTTCATTGTGAATTTTTTGTTATCTATGCTAATGTTTCCACATAGTGTCAAAAATCCTATCATCACAACGGTCTTCTATATTTTTGCCTAATTTTATCACACAATCTAAAGATTTTGGTGGATATATTTATAGTTATTTGCACAGTCATATTTCTATACTGAGATCCATATATTAAGCATGATCATGTCAAATTCACATGCTAGATTTGTATCTAAAGCATCATTGTGTCACCTCAATGTGTAGACTAATTATTTTAACCCTACATCCCCCTACAATCTTCATATGACCTGCAAGTCTTCCTGCATCTATCTATCAATTGGGATATGTTATTAGTCTATGAGGGATATCTTGGCTATATTTTCATTTAACTACTTATTATTCTCTACTGTTGTACCCAATTTTGACTACATCATTTGGTGTGATAAGAAATATGTAGCTATTTTGTATGGGTAAGCTATATGATTTTTAACTAAGCATATAAAATATTATTTTTTATGCCTATTCATTGATTAAAATATTTAGATGTTATTAGTAGATTTAGATATTTCAAGGTGGTTTCTTTGTTATTTATTGTGTCAAGTGAATTTAATCATGATAGATAAGTTGTAATGCTCATAGTGGTGGTAGTTTCTATTACTGGGGATGGGTAGTGCACATGCATTCATGCTCCATTTAATGGGTTTGTGTGATTTTGAATAGTTGATTGCAATGTTAGGGAACAATGCAAGGGACAATATCAGAGATAGATCTCAATCCCTCAAAGATAACAAAATCTCTAAAATTGTGCAGAAGTGAGGGAAGCAATTGCAAAAGCTTTTAGTTCAGGAGAGGCAACTACAAATTCTTTTTTTAGTGAAAAACATTATTTATGCCTCTCTATCATAATGATGTACCCACATTGCTCTTTGTTTTATTTATTGGGGTTTCATAATGCTTAGTTTTTTATAATGGCCTACCTAAAATTTAAGTATATTTTCTCTTTTGTTATTAATTTTGACAGTGTCTTATAATCTCATGATTTTGTAGTCATCTACTCTGTTGAAATTTACTACCTTGTTTTGAGTTTTGTATGGGTTAGTGATTTAGATATCACATACTAGTAAAATAGAAAATGTTTGGTGGAAATGGTTTTTTTAAATGTATAAAATCTGTGTAGATTGTTCAAGTATGTTGAGATTTTTTTTTTCTTTCTCTATTTTACCTTTTAGTATATTAGATTTAAAAATAGGATTTCAAAATAATTAAAAGCACCTATCTTAGTTTTTTTGGTCCAATTTCAAAGCCCTATATGGCCTTTGAAATAATAGTCTAAATAAATAAATTAGTTTACTTTAATACGATCTATTATGGTCCTTGAAACAATAGTTTAAATAAGTAAATAAATTTATTTTAATAGGATCTGCAGATCATTTTGGTTTAAAGAATGTCAACAGTTCACCTCATTTCAACATTCTAGGTATTTTAAGACTCACCATTCCATTCACATGTATTCTAGTATGGGGTTTTTATGATTATTGGTTATTGTTTGATATTACAATTTTATAAAAATATTAGTACAACCTACAACTTTATTTTATTAAAAAAAATTGTATCTAAGAATATCAAAATCAAAATGTTTTAAACATTTATTACCAAGTGAAACTATGTTAAGATGTTTGAGTGTCATTCCTCATGTACAATAGATAAAGGATTTTCTAATAAAGCTATACATATTATTAATCATGTACATTGTTTTACATGTAGATATGGAGATGATAAATGTGGGACACTTAGTTATTTATATTTGAGTGTACAAGTGGAATGCATATTTTTGATAGGGCTCTTGTACGAGAATTCGAGTGTAAAGGGGTTAGGGTCTAATTTTTGGCATGTAATATTACTATTAGTGCTCTTGGTTCAGTATTATAAGGTGTTTTTGTGATTCTGTATTTTTAGGTAAGCTAGGAAAAATTGTTAAGTGAGCTTGTGTCTTTGCAGGGGCTATATTTTGTTGTAGGAGCTCTACATTTTGATTGGATTAGAAACTACAATGGATGTTGGCTCTGGTATATGTGTTGGTTCTCATAATGGAGATAATTTTGTGTTGTTACATGTCAAAGGTAAAGTTGGGGTGATTTTTTGGATACTATGATTTTTTATTATGATGATGTGTTACTGCAGGAATTAGATATGTCATTGAGAATACATGGTAGAAATTTAGCATGTTATGGTTGGATCCAACTTATAGCTAATTACTTAGGGAAAATGTAGATGGTTTTCTTAGTTTGGATTCTAGATCTGATTGTAACTACACTGGACTCATTATTAACACATTGATTCTACTTGAATTCCTAGATAGATAGTTATTTTTTTCCATAAATTCCTATTTAAGCTTCTAGTTTATAAAACCAAATAAAAAATTGAGATGAATTTACTTTATCCTTTAACTGATAACCATGCTCAGGCACATTAAGGAGTCCTTATTGAGTTAGGTGCATCAATAGTTGTATGCTACACTTTGATAAGTTTGGAATTTTAGTGATATGTGATATGTGATATGTGTTCTTCATCTTCTTATATGCTATTACATCAAACTTGTACCATCTTATGCAACATAGCTATGTAGTGTCTATAATATTACTATTCTTCAACTCCTTCCATCCACATATTGTGATGAACATTTCAAAACTCACATTTTTCATTAGTCTAGACAACTTGGTTCTGGTATCATTACTATAATGGATTTTAGCATCTATAGAATTAGATTTTACATAAAATGTAGTCTTACAACAATTGGTCATTGTAAGTGTTCAGATCTGATGCTTGTTGTACTTCTAAGATGGTGTTTTCCTATTTCTTGTAACAATGTTTTATTTTTTATTTTATTTTTCTTACATTTTTGAGCAAATGCAATAGGCTAAACCTATTAATCACTTGAGTGGCCATGTCTATCAGATTTGTGGGGATGATGTTGGGTTAATCACTAATGGGGATCAGTTTGTTAGAGTATTATTTTTTATGGATATTTTTTCTTTGCTATACTATATGATGACGTTGATTGATTATGTGGGTTAATATTATGTGTTTGGTACATGCTTGATATTGAGGATTATTACATTGCATGATCATTGGTGTGTTATATTGTGTGTTTTATGAGTCCATTGATTATTTTTTATCATGTTGTGTGTTAGTTGTGTCAAAGAATATCTAGTCTATGTCATCTTCATGTCGAGTTAGAGTCAAGTTTTGTCTTTATTGCTTGTGTGCTTCATGAGTATGATATTATGTGTATGTACATGGTTAAATAATTATTTTTAAGCTTGGTTCTCTAATTTTTATCATGCATGTACTTATATTGTGTTTGATGTCATGATTTCTATCATGCATCTATTATGAGGTTTATTTATATATGCCTAATTGATATATTTACTTATGTGGATCAATTTTTTATTTTGAGTATGAAATTGTGAAAAGTCAAGATTCTAGAAGAGTGTACTTATTTAGTATAGAATATTGGGTTTCTAATTATATGCATTTTTTGCAAGTGTACAATTTAAAGAAGAAATAAAAAAGTGCATTTTTTTAGCTAAAGTCAATTTGGCCTGGGCTTTGCAAAGAAGTTGATTAAGGATTTTAATTTATTGCAAATAGGTTGTCCCTAGGTGGAAGGCGATGAATAAGAAGAGGAGCTGGGGACTTAGGGAATGAGTACCATTACATGCCCCCTAGTAGAATAATTTAAAATTAGAATATTATAGAGGCAATGTTGCATTGGAAAATGAGCTATGGCCAAGGGGAGGATGTTGGTGCTTTGACATCTACAAGGCAAGGGACTTATCAAACTCATATTTCTCTACTCACCAATGGATAAGTGGTGGGTTCTAATGTTTTTTTATAATATGCATTTTAGACTTGATTACCTCATAGTTATGTTTTATGATAGGAGGAGCAACAAAAAATGATAGTTTAATTGTTGGTTGGACTTTCCCTCAATTGATAAGGACAAATTCAATTTCCTTAAAAAAACTTGATGTATGTAAAAATTTAAAATAAAATTAGTAAAACTATATTGAAAACCATTTTAATTGAAAATTTTGTTTAATTTTTTATTTTGTAACAATATTGTCTTGAACTTGAGATTAGTCATGTAGTTTATTTTTGCGTAAATTCATTATTTTTTAGGCCTTTTTGTTTTAGGGCTAAGGGTTATAGATGTAGGGTTTGATATTATACTCTCCACCTTTTTTTAATGATTTTTAATATTTATTTTAATGTTAAATAAATTTATTTTATTAAAAAATATATCTAATAATATCAGAAGCAAAGTGTTTTGAACATTTATTACCAAGTGAAACTATGGTAAGATGTTTGAGTGTCATTCCTCATGTGCAATAGATAAAGGATTTTATGAGAAAGTTGTGTATATTATCAATCATGTACATTATTTTGCATATAGATATGGAGATATTGGGATTTATATAACCCATTTATTGGGCTTGCCTACTATCAAGGATATTTGTTGCCTTACATCCATCATTCAAAATAGCCTTTAAAATTTGGGCTCTCAAAGGTACAATCAATGTTGTTGATGTAATCATCATACCAAATGTAGGGTGAGTCCATTGGACTAGTGGGGGTTTGGCCAATCAAAAAGTTAGGAAAATAATGATATTTTAATTAGGCCCTATATGTAGTTTACTGTCATGTGAGATTATTTGTAAAATGGGAGTTGAGCTGCATACTTTTCTTTACCATTTTATTTCAATGGTTTTTGACCCAGCTAGAAATTCACTAACTTGGAAACAAAGTTACCCTTCTTGGATTTTCTAAGTGAATTTTATTTATTATTTTTTCTTACTAAAAACATAATTTTTACTTTCCTAGAAGTGGGTCAATGCTAATTTCAATCCAAAGGCTTCTTTCTTATGTTTTTATTAGTTCAATTTTCTCTTATTGATATTTTGTTGATGTCGATTTACATTTAGCTATGGGGTATGTTGTGGCTTATTATAGTTTCATTGAATGATGGATGTTTGTCACTTGGGTTTGTTGTTATTTCATTGGACAATGAATGTAAATCATTTGGGTGTTTTAAAAAATTCATGATTTTGAATAAATATACAGTTGATCTGAGTTCATTTAATTATTATTCTTAAGGTACCCATACTAATTGAGAGCATTTGCATTTTATTCTAATCACAATCTCATCACTTTATATGACCACTTTATAGAAGGAGGTGCAGTTTTGGAGCTTTTATTTCTCTCTTTCTCTTTCCCACTATTTTATTTTTGAATGATATTTATTGAATATCACATCTCTCAAGATGTGTTTACTATAGTTGTTTGGGATCGCTCTTCTTAAGATTTAGTGAGCTTTATTTTTGAAAAAAATATTCATGGGTACTTTAATTTGGGTTGCATGTTTAGCTAAACATGAATCTAGGTTATCATTATGGTAAATGCTTCACCTCACCACTAGAACTATATTAAGCATCATTGAATTAAGACTAAACACTTAAAAATTGATAGTTTTTGTTTGTGTCTTATGATTAGTAATGGTAAATTTACTTGTGCTTCTCCCTATGTGCCCTAGTGTCAGATAGCTAAGATAAAGTTGCTTCAAACACTAGATATTTGATTGAACATTGATTGAGTATTATTATGGAGGTCTGCATAATTGGGGAGGGGCTGCCTTTTATACAAGAATATTAATAAATAACATGTTTTCTCAAGGCCTTGTGATTTTATTCTAAACAAGCATTCAAAGCTACCTCATTAAAAATTTATCAGTAATTTTGAGCATTTATTGATTCATGATCTTATTCTTGGAGCATGTGGGCTTATAGGATTATTATCATGAAAATTTGTGCAATGATATACCTATAATACACTTCTATGATTCTTTCTTCAACAATGTTAAACTTGGTACCTTCCATTAATTTCATATTGAACATTGTGTGATAAGATTTTAATATCCATGAAGTTAGTTAAATTGTATTGATGTTCCCCATACTCTGTTATTTGCTTTAACCTAAAACTAAAAACAAATCAAAGGAAAATGACCTGACAAAACACAAGCATAAACAAAGTGACCCTAATTCTTACTCTAGTGCAATTTAAGAATGTTCAACGTCTAGTGAACCTAACAATATATACTTATATTTGAACTTCTAAGAATCAAACCAATGGTGAAACATCAACAATGTCACATAACTAGGAATTTTATTAGGATAGTAATAGTAATGGTGATGAACCTATTGATGGTGAAGTGTCCCCATCCTATGAAGCTTCTAATGTGAATAACCTTCCACATCCTAAACCAAAGTCTAAAAAAAAGAAATTAAAATAAAGTAGCAAGAAGAATGTGAACGCACAAGTAACATAACTCAAAAGAAAATTAGGAATCTCATCTATAGCCTTTCATGATCTTGTTCATCATTTAGAGATATTTGACAAGACACAAGGCTATATCCTCTAGTTTGTGCCAATAGTATGGAGAAAGTTCCATGAACATTGAATTAACATTTGCAATTGATTGTCCTTACACCCCATGGTAACTTCAGACCTACTTGTGTATAACAAATGGATTTCAGGATTACTCATCTTGGAAAAACAATAATGTTATTGCAATTAAGTAGACAATGTTAGCCTCTTTATCATTTCTTCTTCAATAGTTATCACCCTGTAGGGACTTGGCACTTTGTTCCCTTGTTATTTGTTGTGTTCAATTATTTGATATGTGTTTTCTGAGTCAAAATCGTTTCTAATAAATCATGTCAATATAGGGTAATGAACCAAGAATTTTTTACTAAAGTTATGTTTAGTAGTTATAGAATTGTTTTTAAGTTCTGATAATTCAAGATAAAGGATCAATAATGTTTTAGAATTTTCTTAAAAAACACTAATTATATATATATATATATGATTCAATACTCATCATTTTATTATTTTAAGTATTCACGTAATCAATCATATTTATTTAGTTTTTTTAATGTTGAAAATAATCATCATTTATGTAAAAAGTTTAAAATTTTATCTCTTTTTAAATGTATGTCGTCAATGTGTCAAAATGTTAAATTCTCCATTTTGTAAAGGACATAATCTCGGTCGAAGCCAACATCCTATATAAGTCAATAATGGGGGGTGTGATAATGGAAAAAATAAGTCTTATAAAAATGAAATTGACAGTAAATACTTTCATGCATGGCAAGTTGAGACTCAACTAGTGATTATTGACAAAGATCTATGGGAGATTGTTGAAGGAAAAACAAAGAAATTAGCCAGTACACATGAAGCAACAAAATGATGGAGCAAGGATCAAAGAGATACAAAACTAATTGGCTTGGGGAAATTTGATGTTTATTTTCATCATATAGATTTATCTATCTCCTATAATATAATTTGGGAGATATTAAACAAATTTTTTGGTTTGTAAGTTGGAAGCACAATGATGGCTCTGAAGTAGAAATTATTTGGACTTAAAATGGAAGAAGGAAACAACATGGTTCAACACATAAGTAAGTTTTGATCTGTCATGAATCAATTATCGGGAATAAAAAGTGAAGTAAATAATGATGATGTAAAAAATTTCTTGTTTCATAACATGCCAACAAGTTATTTAAACACAATTTTTACTGAGTAAAATCAATCGTAGTCAAGAGAACCTGATTTATTTTCTAATAGATGAAGAAAATATAATTAATAAAATATATTCATAAAGTTATAAAGTGTTATGTACATTAAAAATAGATCCAAGTCTCCTCCTAATCTATATAAATAGGTGTTAACCTCTATAACTTCAAGGAAAACATACACTTGTTACTATTACTAGCAACGACGTCACATCACTACAAGCAATAAACAAAGAACAAAGGATTTACTTGATGGAAAACTAAAGGATAAGGCTTTACTTGAGACAAATAAGAAGAGAATGATTGGGAAGTAAATACTATCCATGCAAGTGATCCAAGTGATGAATAACATGTATATTAAATGAATAGTATTATAGATTGAAGGCATTGGAAGAAGGAGGCTAAAAAACACCTCTCCTTAGTCACTAACAAAGAGGATGTATTTTGTAGTAGTGCTTCTTATTTTTTTATATTTATGTGTTGTTTGATATAATATTGTAATAATGAGTTACTTAGTACTCACTATAAATAAATAAATGCATGTGGATCTAACATTTCCACTTTCCCTTGTTTAATGTACTTGACAAAGAACTAGTGTAAGTCTATGTAAAATGATGAATAAAGAGATGTGTGGATCCTTATTCATATTTAATATTCCATTCTTGGTCAATGGTTGATGTGTTCTTATATGAATGTTTGATAAGAGTTTTATGGGTTCCCTCTTTTCCTTTATTTAGTATAAGTGCACACATTTGGGGGACAAAAAAGGGCCTACCCAGGACATGATATTTCTAAAATTTTAGAAATGTGAACTTCTACAGATAATTAGAGATAGCTGCACTCAAATTTTGAAGATGGTATAAAAACATGAATTATAGAATTTTTAGTCTAGTTCCCAAAAAAACTATATTTAAAAAAAAATGGTTAAGTATAAATAGGTCAAACATATAAAATTTTAATAGGAACTATTTTTTTAAGAAAACATAGTAGATAGATGGCTGTGCGGCCCACCATTTTTTGAGCATCATTAAATATTGTTAGAAACCATTGGGTGAATAATTATATAATATATTTTAGTGTGTTACAAACTTTTTTTATATTTTTTAGATGAATATTTTTTTATTAATTTTACAATTAAATATATCCTAAAAATTGGGGAAAAAATGGATAGCCAGTCGTTCGGCCCACCCTAACTACCTCAAAAAAATGAGAATTGATTTTTTTTTTGAATGTGTGTAGAATTAGGCCTAGTTTTTTACCATATAAATTATTTTTCACTTGTATCAATGAAAAAAAAATTAGATAAACATGAATAGGCATGTATGGGTGTGGCATGTAGTGGCCTAAAAAAGGTGTTGTTAGAAATAAATATAGTTTAAACCGTTAAAATAGCCCAAAAATTATAAAAATCATACATTTATAAAGAAGACAATGTGTTTGTCATAAAGGTAATAATTTTTTGAATTTTGATGTTGAAATCCATAGCATATTTGGTGATTGAAGTTGAAATTTGTTGGTTTTTCCTGAAACTCTTAGTCTCAATTATAGATGCACAGTCCCAAAGCCTTTGGCTCAGAAAGAAAAGCCATTTATGAGCCTAAAGGATAAATTTTAAATTCAAATTCAAATAACACACACATTTTATAACACGTACGTGTTGTATAATGCCATACACAATGTGTACGCATTATATAATGTGTATGCATTATTTTGAAATATCACAAAACAAACAAATTTTGTGTTTGTTATAGGGGAAGGTCCCATAAGCCATGCATCCTTATAGGGCAAATGTCAAATTTCATTTTTATTATAGGGTAAAGGTCCCATTAGCTTTGGACAATCAATTAAGGTGTATGAACATCAATTAGACTTTGGAATATTTACCCATTTCAATATGTTGTATTTACTACTTATAACTAAGGTTTCAAGGTCTAACACATTATACACTTTACAATATAATGATTTTATCACAAAAGGTCATAAAATGCATGTTTTAAACCTATGATCAAAACTTAAACTTTATATTACCAATTGTTGTGCATTAGAGTATCAATACTTGACTCTTACTTATCAAGATGTGATTGGTTACTTTTAATTTTATAGAATAAATGTTGAACAAGTATTAGATATTACATGTTCAGCTTATGGTGCAATTTAATATTTATATACACCAATATGTTTCATCAATAAAACACATGTTAACAAAAGTCTTGTTCGACAATTGAAACATGTACATCTATTAGGACCTTTCCCCTATTAGGGAAAGGATATACCTTACCATATTACTTGCCTAAAATCCTACTTGTCCTTAAATTTTATGTTTCTTATTGATATTATCCTACTTGCCTAAAATCCTATCTTACCATTTTGTTTTTTATTTCATATCTTTGACCAGACCCCTTTATTTATAAATTTTAAACTAATTTGTTTAAGTGGAAAACCTATTGAATTGGATTATGTAGTATAGATAATCTTTTGTAAGTAGAAATAAGAATTGAGCCCTTGGTGTAACAGTGCATCTCTTGGATATCTATTTCAATAATTCTATCTAAATGGATCCCAATACTTATGAATCATGCCTTTTATTGTCCCAAAAACCTTCCTAAAATGTGTTTAATAAAGTCCCTTAAGTTTCTTCCAATGTCACTTAGTGCATCTAATTCAATAGGTGCATTTTGAGGTCCCAATTGAAAGTCTAATAAGAGTCTTCTATTTTTACAATTATTCACTTGATTCACCTAAAGTATTCAAATACGTTATTCAAATTATTCCTAAATTAAGATCTCTTGTGAAAATATGGTTAAACCTCTATTCTATGCACCTCCTTCATTTACCCCTCCATCACACATGGGATAACCATCAACCACTCCATCTATTCCCACGTCATCTGAAAAGTGTGTCTTTGACATGGGACTAGTCTTAGCCACACCATGGATGCAATAATTTCAAGATCAAAAACAAGGTAAACAACACTTGGTTCTTATCAATACTATAGATTTATATACCTTACTATGTAATTGGGATGGTAAGATATGAAATTAGGATGATGGGTACAAGGTATATACATGTTTTTCTTAAATATTTTGGTCAAGTTGGGTATGCATTTTGTTCTATATAAGATGTGGTTTTCATCTCAGTAAGCTTGAAATGGTCACATGTACCCATTAGTGATGATGTGATTTTAATATGTCATGCCTATAGTGATGAATGTATAGCTTAGAAAATATCTAAATGCACTAGGGAATTTGTTCAAAACCATTAAGGGATGGTGTGGACCTAAAATTGACCAAGTACAACATATGTATAAGTTATCATAGCTCAAAATATATTGAGATTATTCAATATACATTAAACCTATTATAATGTCGCCTAAATCTAATACATGCTTCCCCTCAAGGATGATTTTGAGAAGAGAGACCCAATAATTGTTCATGTGGATGATGAACATCTCACCTCATATAGATGGTTGATTAGAATTGAATACCAATGTGTACCCCCTCACTGAAGGTTTCAATATTATATATTTTGTACATATATCTTCAACCATATTGTTCATATTTCATTGTAATGATCTTAAACCTTATGATGTGGACTGCAAGAAAGTAGTACGTGTCTCAAAATTCTTGTTCTAGCTTGGGATTTGAGGTTGAGGCTTATCCATTGCTAAATTGTGTTCTATCCTATGTGTAGGACTTAATATGAATGTACTTTGGGATCTAGACGTAATTCAAGGTAGAGGGGTATAAATAATTTTAATACACACATGTATAAAACTAATAATGTTTGGTGATTTCTCAATTCAGATGGGACCTTAAAGGGATCTACATGACAATTTCCATACAGTAATGGAAAGTTGGAGGCTCACATCATGTGAATTATTTACTAGACATGAGTTGATTAAATCAATGTCAGTCTTTAGACATTATTGGCTTATATGTATGTATGATAAATTTATGAATAGGCCATAGTTGGATTGGTTGGATCAGTGATGGAACATGTATAAGTATCAAAGATGTACATATCTGACAACTTTAACACTTCTCTAGGTGTACTAGACCTACACATGTGTAAATCTTTGATTGGATTGGGAATCATAAGGCTATGACAGATATGATGCTTTAGGATAAGTGATAGTTAGATATCTAACATAAATATATGTGTATAAGATACACACATGGTGATGTATCTAATTAGATCAGGCCTCATAGGGATCTGATAGAGCTCTTTAACACTTCTAGGACCTGACACCTCTAATAATGCTGACACTTTCAAGCACATATGAGGTATATATGATGATATGTAATTGTATTTGGCCTCCTAGGGCATTTTCAACTTTGAAACTTTCAAGACTTGATGCATCTCTAATATTTTTAACACTTTCAAGTGTATGAGGTACACACATGGCATAACAAGGTTTAATTATGGGGAAATTCAATCAAGGAGGCATGGGAGGCCAATTTGAACCCCTTCTTGACATAACTATAAGATCATGATATATGATTTGGGACAAAATTAAGTACAATTTTATCTATCATGAATTAAACTAATTAGTCAATTAGTTCAATTAGGGACATGAATTGGGTAAAATTGAGCCCCTAAACCAAATTTATGGCCCAATCAAAATCTAGATGTAACATGTATGGCTTAACTAACCATAATTTAATTATAAATATAAATATGAATGCAAATGTGGCCAATTTCAACCCATTGAACCTCAATTGGAGTCTATGATGTGATTGAAAGGGATTAATTAGGTCACATTTCATGACATGTTGATTATAAACCCTAATTTTATCACTTAAACACGTATGATTCCCATAAACCCTAATTTCATATCATATACACATGTACAAACTTGTTACACTAAACCTCTAACCCTAAATCCTAATTTTATAACAAACACAACCCTTAAGTTCCTTGATTTCATCATAAATGCATAAATTCATGAATGTGATTAGTGCCAATTTGTGAACCTAATATTCACCTAGTTTTGTAAGGACCTATGATGGGATTTTGGGTAGAATTACATCATTTCATCTTAAATATTGAGCCTTATTTCATCATTCATTAATCCTATTTCTTCATAGCCTTATCAAGAGTCTTATTACATTATGTATTGGAGATTTATGCATCATATTTGGAATTTATGCATCATATTGAGCCTTATTGCATCATAGTAGAGATTTATTTCATCGTATGATAGTCTTATTGCATCTTATGATAGTCTTATTATATCATATGATAGTCTTATTACATCATATTGAGCCTTATCACATGATATTATATCATTATTGCAACATCTGATAGTCTTATTACATTATATTAGGGATTTATGCATCATGTTATAGTTTTATTGAGTCTTATTGCATCATATTATAGTATTATAGTGGGAAAAATACATTATATATGAGTCTTTTTACTTGTTTTTATAGTGTATGCCTATATTTCAAGGAACACATATGTGTTATTGGAACACGTATGTGTTCTTGCAATGCATACATGTTCCTTAAAATAAAAACAAAAGCTCATTTTTCAACGTCTATTTTTATCCCTAATCAAGATTATTGTCCCCACAAACATTCCCTGCGTACTTTTTGTACTTTCTTGGTTGTATTTTTTTTGGACCCCATATTTAAATTAATTTCTTGGTTGATTTTGTCAAAATGGGATCTGGTTCACATTCAGGGAAGAGGAATAAGTTGAAGAACAAAACATTAGAGCAATTAGAAGAATTGATATAAAAAACAAAGTATGAATACAAGCATTTCATTCCAAATAAGGTAAAAACACTAATGTAAATGCCTTAGATAATGAGAAAATTGATAATAATCAATTGAATAATGATGAAATTTACAATAATGAATTGAATTATAATGAAATTCATAATAATGAATTGAATTATGATGAAATTTACAATATAAAATTAGATAATGTTGGAAATTCACATTCAAAGTTTAAAGTTTTTTATTTTGTTGATGAAGAGCCTGTGCATGATACTTTACCCACAAATAATGAAGAAAATTTAATGGACTCAAATAATGATGAAATTAATAATGAATAAAATTTCATGGAAATATATAATGAATAAATAAATAATGAATAAAATTTCATGGAAACATAAAATGATTTTGAAACACCCTTTGAATGAATTCCACCAACAACACCACCTCCAAGAATTGTGCATAGAAAAGATAAGTACTTAATTGAAGTTGATGAAAATATTTTGAAACCAATATAACAAAATGTTTGACCACCATTCGAAAAGATTGGCTCAATAAATTTAGGATAGTTTCTTTCATAGATTGGAGTATGATAGTCAAAGATGTCAATTATTTATTTTATTGATGAAATTGGTTAAGATGAGACCTATAATGTACACATTAGGAATAAAAACATCTAACATGGATAATGAAAATGATGAAAATAATGAAATTGTTGAAAATATATATGATGCATATCATATTGTCAGCCTAAAATCATGCAACAAATATTGTAATGATTTTTTATGTATAATGACAAATTATGCAGTAAGTGCTAAAATATGGAAAAAAGATTGATTTTAAAAATAATTCAAATAGTTGATATAAATAGAAAACATTAATTAAAGCAGTTTCAAGATTTGAAATACTTAATGAACCCATATGAAAGAGCTCTGGGCATTATCTGGTAGACTTCTAGAGAAAGGACAAGTCTATAGCCTATGCTTTGAGATACTTACACAATTTTGGAATGATAATACAAGAGTTTCACCTAATGCAAGAGATGTAGTGAAAAGAAGAGTTGGTTCTCATAATCATGAACTACATCCAAAACATTTATTGGATATCACTCAAACACAATTGTATTCTAAGTTTTTAGAAAAATATCAACAAATTACTATTAGTTAAAGACTTTTTGAGATGGCCAAACCTTTTATGTAAAAATAAATCACACATGCACCACTTGTTGTTGTAGGCAACATATTGAATTTTCAATGCACTATGATTTTTTTTCCATATCCATTGTATTTTGCATACTAACAACATTTTGCAGGAGTGTGGCATAGAAGTTCTATCAAAATCAGCTTGGGAATTAATTTCAAATATTTTTTTGAGAGACCAAATGCACATTTATTTCAGAAGAAAGCATGTTTGGATAGAAATTGAAGCATTTACAGTGGATTACCAAATTTGAAAAAATGTATCGATGCAGAGTGTATAAGTGCAATTAGATAGGAATTAGTTGGTTTGAGCAAAGATAAATCTGACTTATCAAGTAAAAGATGGCAAAGAATCTAAAAGGTGTAAAATTATTATGAAAGAGATACATGTTTCAAAATTTATGGTCGAATTCATAGAGAAAATTATTTATGAGTATGCAAGGCATACACAGGGATAAATGGTTGGATGAATATTTAAAGATAAGAAAGGACACATTTCCACTTGATTCTATTGTTTCAGTAATCAAATTTGATGAAAATTACACATTCAAACCATAAACGGAATTTCAATCACAATATTACAATTCAACACAAATTTTCATATTCATGCATATAGATTTCATGCATGCTCCTAATAGTAGAGAGGACGATCAAAAAATATTAAGGTAGTACCATTATATATCAATGATGACCAATCACATTGTATAGTGTATGTGCAAGGTTGTTTTGAGAAGTTCTATGGACAGTTGACTCAGAGGAACATTATTTTCAAACAACATTACATTTGGTCAAACAATTGCACATCATAATTTAAGAATGCATGGATGTTTTATTAGTTGAGAGGATGCATGTTACCACTAGTGTAGAATATATTTGGAGTTTCACTGAGGTTAGCCATGGAAAAGGGGTGCATGATGGTGTTAATGCATGTGTAAAAAGAGTCATTTCAAAGAAAGAGTTAAAATATGATAATGTTGCTAATTTGATTGACGTAAAAACTATGGTTAACTAGTGTGATGAGAACATATGTCATGGTGCTCAAGTAAATTATACTATTCATAGACATTTTTGGTGAATGAAAGAAAAAGACTCAGCAAACTATGAGGATTGTATGACTCTAACAGGTTCAAGTGAGCTCCACTCATTTTGTAGCTCAAATTCAAGTTCTTCGATTATTCATACATGACACTTGGCATGATTTTGTTCTACATGCATGACTTTATTTTGAATGAGTATGAGTCATAAGAGTGGATGGATGACTGGAGTTCCAAACCTCTAATTCCAATCCAACACATATCAAGTTCTACCAGTATTACAAATTATAAACATGACATCTTCACATGACTTTGACCATATATCTGATCTAGTACAGCTAGGTAAAATATTAATCTTTATGTACTATTTATTCTCATAATCTATTTTTATAATGTCATTAAAATTTGTTTTTATGATACAAGCCATGTTTTTGTAGTTATTACAAATGAGGACAATGTAGAATGAACAAATTACTACTTATGTCAGTGTGTAGATGGAAAGAAAAAATTGACTTCCCTAATCATAGATGGAGAAAACATTGATTATCCCACTGGGTTTGTGGTAGTCACTAAAACTTGTCTTCGATGATATCGTATAAAAAAATTCAAATGTATGGTTGTTTGAAGACTTTGAAACTCATAAAAATATTTTACATATTCAAATTTGGTTCTTGCAACGAATATTCAATTGCAAAAATATAATGGGAGGCCAAGAAACAAGAACTTATGGAAAGTTCATGAGTCAGACCATGAAGTTATTCTTGATAATATCAAGATTAGAGCAGATCCAAGTGGTTCATTAGATTTAAATACATAGGTATATTGACTTGTAAAATTTAGATGTAATCAATTTTATGAAATGTGTTTGATTTTGTAAGTAGTATGTGTATAAATTTCATCAATAATTACTTACTAATATTTTTTATAAGTTAGTGGTGCCAAATCAGCTTCCACCTTCATGTGGTTGGCACTGTTAGTAAATAATTTCATATTCTTAAAGCTAAGATAATATTACTAAAAGTAATTGGAATTTTCATGATCCTAAATAATTGTTCATAACAAGTTTATTTCTCCTTGTAGCCTTCCAAACACATTTGTTGTCAATCTTTCCATGCTCTAGAATAGTAGTTTAAATGCACTCGTGGGTGAAAGTGGGTGTCACAGTTATTGTAACACATGTAATTTACCTATATAGATGTGCTCTAAGTAGAGGATTTGCACTTGTCAGTCTTAGAGGTAAAGTTGCTAGTTGGAGATCAACAAGTTGTCTCTTCACTACCAAAAAGTTGTATTTTATGACCCTTTACTGCAAATTCTACTATGGATTTCCCTTAGAATGATTAAAACTATATTTTAGGTGAATTATAGGACTTTCCCATGCATATGAGGGATCTTATTTTTCCTCCCTATGACTTATAATGTTGGTTTTATGTATGCCTGAAGTTAGGCTAAAAATTAGCATCTTTCTTGTATTAGGAAGGGCATTCTTAAGGTTAAATGGGTTATGGGTTTGACAACCAAACCAAATGGGAGGCCAAGAACCTTGTCCTAGATGTTATCCACCCCTATGAATATGTTGGTAGTGCTAGTTTTCAGCTAACAATTATCTAAAATTGAGTTCTTGGATCGTAGCTTCAACTTTGACAGCATTTACTGTCATTATTTCAGTGCTCTAAAACAGTAGTGAAAATGTACCTATGGGTGTAATTGGGTGTCATGGTCATTGAAAAATGTGTAATTTTACTATTTACACTATTCAAAGTGGTTTATTTTCACTTGCTAGTCCCAGAGGCAAAGTTGTTAGTTGGAGGTCAACAAGTTGTCTCTTCACTGCCAAAAAGTTGCATTTTAGAACCCTTTACTATAACTTATCCCAAAAATTAATCTTAGAGGTGATTAAAACTAGATTCAACAATTAATTATAATAATTTTCAATATACACTAGGGATCTTATGGTTCCTTCATATAACTTATAGTTTTTTTTTTATGCATGCCTGAAGTTAGGCTAAAAATTAGCATCTTTCTTATATTGGGAAGGGCATTATTGAGCCCAAAATGGGTCATGGGTTTGTCAACCAGGCCAGATAAGAGGATAATAACCTGGAATTGGATGTTATTTTCCCCTATAGAGATGTTGGTAGTGGCATTTTTTAACCAATAAGCACCAAAAATTGAGTTCTTAGATTATAACTTTAAATTTGATAACATTTGTTGTCAATGTTTTTATGCTCCAAAACAATAATGAAAATGTAATTGCAGGTGAAATTGGGTGTCATAGTCATTGAAACACATGTAATTTTTATATTTAGACACATTTGAAGTAGTATATTTACACTTTCTAGTCTTGGAGGCAAAATTGTTAGTTGGAGGTCAACAAGTTATCTCTTCATTGCGAAAAAGTTGCATTTTAGGACCCTTTACTACAACTTCTACCACGGATTGCTCTTAGAGGGATTTTGACTAGATTTAGGGTGAAATTAGAGTATTTTACCATGCAAATGAATGATCTTATGTTTTATCCATATGGCTTACAATTTTTGTTTTATGCATGCCTAAAGTTAGGCTTAAAATTACCATCTTTCTTGTATTGGGAAGGGCATTCTTGAGCTCGAAATGGGTGTTGGGTTTGTCATTTGGGCCAAATGGGAGTCCAAAAACTTGGTATTGGAAATTATCCACCCCTTTAAACATGTTATAAATTCCATTTTTTATCCAAAAATCACCAACAATTAAGTTCTTAGACTATATTTTCAATTTTGATAACATTTGTTATTAGTGTTTATGTGCTTTAGAATAGTTGTGAAAATGCACTTGTGGGTGGAATTAGGTGTCACAATTATTAGAACACATTTAATTTGTATATTTCAACATGTTATAATTATTGGATTTGTATCTACTAGTCCCATAGGCAAATTTACTAGTTGGAGGTCAACAAGTTGTCTCTTAACTGCCAAAAAGTTGCATTTTAGGAGAGAAGTAGAGTAGTGCATTTTAGAGTATTATGACTCTAAGGTATATCAAGAATGAAACAGAGTGTTTAGTCACTTGATAATGGTTTATACAAGTTCATCATGATAAATTAATACCATCAATGTAATTAATCTGATTATTTACAGCGTAAACCAAGGAATGGTCCTAGAGACCTAATGGGCCACATAGTGTGAAGGATAGTGAACACCTAAGGAGAAGTATTGAAAGGTGAATTATATTTGGACACTTTAAATAGGTTTTGGTAGGAATTTTTTGGCCATTTAATACTATTCAAGCATTGTGATTTTACTCTTAAAACCTAAAGTAAGATTTGGATCTTGGAACCCAAGGGGTTGTGCCTAGTCAAAAAACTAGTAAAGAGACTACAATTGAGTTTGTCAATAAAATAATGTAAAGAGGAAAATAATGATTGAAAATTATAATGAAGGATTATAACACCATCAGGAAAAGTGTATCTATATATTCAATAAATAGGTACATGTGTCAAGTGACTAGTAAGCCCAAGAATCAAAGAGCAATTTTAAATTAGTAAGGAAATCTTGAACATCAAGTCATAAAGTAAATTGACACCAGTTGAAATGATGAGTTTTATAATTATCATAAATTATATTCATTAAAAACCAATTTAAAATAGGATGATGACTCATTTATGAAATTTGACCAACCAGACAGGTGTCACTAGCTTTTACCAAATGGGCATACAGGCCAAAATATGTCGGATCTAATCATGAAATTTGGTGGAGAGGATAATTATGACATAATATAATATTAAATTTATTTTTGTGTATTTTTGAAAATGTAAACTATTCAATATTTTAGTATAGTCAACCCTATGTCAAATCATGGTCAACAATGGAGCCTACCTTAGAGAAATTGGTCAGTTTAGGGCATCTATAGGTTGAATAAAAGCACAAAATTTGTTAAGAATGGTTTTCATGACCTGAAAAAATATAAAATTCCATAATAAATATCATATAAATATTTAAAGTTCTCATTGTTTTAACACTGTCCTCTTGCAGTCAAGAAGGTAGACATTGGAGATTTTTCTAAGTTTTGTTAGTTATGGATGCCAGGAAGTATTTTAGGCCTTAAATAGGTATTAAAACCATATAATATGATGTTTTAAACCTATATTGTCCTATATAAGTTATCACATTAATTTTTTTCAAGAAAAATTTTGAATAAAGATAAGTTTTGGCATGAAGGAAGCATGTAGGCAGCTCAAGGTAAATTGTGGTAAAAAGGGTCTACAATACAAAGTACATATCCAAATGACTTGAAACATGATATGATTGGTATTCATGAACTAATATACTAATAAATAATATTTTTAATGTCATATTACAAGTTTAAGTTCTCTTTTTTTTGTCATAGTCCCCTCCATATCTCATAATGGTCACTATTCATGTAGGCATGCTTTTTGGAGTTTTAAGGTGTGTTTAAGGGTTAAAATATTAGAGAAGTATTTTATAATTATTTTAAAAAAAAATTAAACATATTAAATACATTTAAATGGTGTTCACACTCCAAACTTCATGCAATCCCCATAGGCAGGCTCAAATCCCCACAGGTAATCTCAAAGGCATAAAGGCAAATTTGGTTTTTTTATCATTGGAAAGGTGTTATGAGATGTTTTATATGTCACTAGGATGTTTTCAAGAAAATAAGATTATTGGGAAGATCAAATTGGTCCTTTGGAGAGTATGTACAGCGCATGGGAAACCCTAAATTAGCAAGCTTTGGGTATTTTTGAGAGATTTAACCATGGGAATTTAATGAAACTTTGTAATATTTATCCCATATACATGTACAAGGTGAATAAAAATGTTTTAACCTGATATTGTATGGATATGTATATATTCTAGAACTGAGGGTTTAGAATAGGGCTAATTAGGCCTAAATGAGGATAGGTTAATGAAGGAAGTGATAGTTAGAGGTGGAGTTGGGCTATGAAATTTGACATAGACATGTAAAAGGATATATTTTACCTATAAAATCCCTTATAATCTCTTTATTAATCATAAATTTTCCATATAAGTCAAAAGACAATAAAAAAAGGCTACAAGCCTTGAGAGAGCATTGTGTCCATAAGGTGTGGAATGAGTGTATGTTATTCTTTGAGTACTTGAAGGGGGTTATAAAAAGTATGTTATGATCATCTAAGACCATATGTGACAAAAATTTGAGATATTGAAACATAAACCAATATTTTGTCCTTAAGACCCAAAGAAGGTGCTTAAGAAGAAACTAAAAAGAGATTGAGAGGAAGTTTGTGAATAAGACATGAATGTAATGAGGTAAAGGATGTATGGATAGATTTCAATTCCATAAAGGAGGTTATACTAAGAGTAAAAATAATAAGTACTTAATAACCTATATTAATCCCAAAGAGTAAAAAGAGGAGATAACTTATGAAAAAAGTTTTAAATCAAACCATAACAAGTGAATGTGATTAGTTGGGTTTATAACCAGATAATGATGTTTTTCTAGACTTCTCCTCCATACCTTTACATCATCATACAAAGATAATTCAAATTCAATCATTGATATTATTTATTTCTTATAAGGGTGTGATTTTCAACATTATCCTAACAAGTTATTCTCAATCTCATAACATTTATAATCCTTAAGAATACTTCAAAACTAATCATTCATAATACTCTAAACACAAGTGATTCAAACAAGATTTACTTCATTGGTTTTCTTAAATATTCATGTACAAAATAATAATGCCATGTATGAATGCCATATATAGGCATACAATGTCAATAATACATGCATTTTCATATAGTAATACAAAAAATTACATCATTTCTAACAACATAGTATCTAATATCAGGTGAATACATCATATACACATGTAGAATGCCAAAAATGGGTACATTGCCATATAGGCATACAAAAAAGTACATCATCTACAACATTATAATCATCAAATAGTCTCCCTCTCTTTGCCTTCTTCAAAGAAGACTCTCCTTGGGATGCCCTACTTATAAATGGAGACATCCTGAATGCCTTGGATTGCTCCAAGGTTTGAATGTGGGTACTATGCTTATAGCTCACTTGAAGTTAAGCCTATTCACATACAAAAAATATTATAAAATTAACAAGTATACATAAAACCAAGTTAAGAAACTCATGTTTTAAACTATAATAAAAATCATTTAAACATGCACTTACTGCAATCTCATGGTCCTCTTCAATTTGATGTTGATGCTTGACTGGGTCAGTGCCAAGTTTAGTTGCACGAACAGGCATGTCAAATGATAAAGAAATATGAGGAGTTTTTGTAGTATTCATTTGAATTAGACTATCAAATGTCATATGACAACCTTGCATACATAGAACATTCATGCATATAAGTTATATTTACCAAAGCATATAGTAAAATTATTAAAACAAAAGTATTAAATTATAATTGAATATACATACCTTGGTGAGTGCTTGTGTAGATGACATTACAGTAGCTATGCCCGACTGTGTTATGACTCGTAATGATGGAGGATTATCCGCCCTAGTCATTAGCTAAACAAACAACCTAATAATTAATAACATGGGTCATTCATTGATTAAATAAGTTACTAACAAATGTAGTCTTGCATAAGATATGAAAAAATCTATTGAGGTCATAGGAAGAATGAATATGACAAGTGGATATGTGTAACATGTGACTTGTAACACCACATTGAATGTTAGTTTCATTAGGGAGAATGAAAAGATAATGAGGGAGGATTTTTGAGTGAATTTTGTGAAATTGAATCATTAAATGCAAGTTACATCCTTGATATGTACCTATATACACTAGTTTGGATGCTTGTATAGCTTTTCTAAGGTGTATTTCAGATTTTAACCTAATTAATTAGTCATTAGGCTAATTTTCTTAAGGAAATGACTTGGTATAGTTGATGATAGTCTTATGAGTATTGGTGTGATCAAAAAGCCCTTAGAAATAGTCATTGTGATAAGACAAGTAACATGTATAGGTGTTTTTTGAGAAGTTTGTAAACTAATTTTTAATCAAGTTAAGACACCTCGAGTGATAGGTTGATTTTATGGGGGAAATATATAATTGAGCCTTTTAAGAGTGTCTATAACATTATAAAATAGGTCTCATCAAAATCTAAAGAAACATATAGAAAATAGAATTGAATATTGTAGAGATAAGAGTGAGTGGACAATCTTCTTTACAAGTGCATGATTTTGGTTGACCTATAGGTGATATTATGCTGACTGTCTATCCTTAGATTTCCCTCAATTTTTTCAAGGGAAGGTATATATGTATACAGTGTAAGTAGGTTGAGGTCAACAAAGGGTGTTATAGTCTTGTTGACACTCAATATTCATTTTAGGGGGACTTTTCTAATGAAAGGTGTTATAATATTATAAAGTTGGCATGTCACTCAAGTGATGAAAGTGAATGGATATAGATAGGACCTCTCCCCCAACTAGTTATAGTAGGTCTTTAGGCCCCCTAAGTAGGTGGTGGTAACAAAATACTCAACCCCATCTATCTAAATGGGTTTGAGGTCCCCTATTTATATATGGTCATAAGGCCTATGCCATATACATAAAGGCTATAGTTTATAGTCAACACTCTCCCAATAAACCAATAGGATCTAATAGATGCTCTCCCAAGAAACTAATGGAATTGACTAGGTATAATGGGATCAAGAGGTTATGCCATCTAAATTTACAACTCTATAGATAAAGATGAAATTATTATGCTAAAATGGAATCAAGATGGGAATTGAATTTCTAGCTATTACCATTTTGAATATCAATCATAGAGATTGAACTGATATATGTGATTAGGATAAAAAGGAATCAAGTGCTTGGATATGATGCTAGTATTTAAAAAAAAGGAGAGGTCTTCATATTGATGAAGACATGTTATGGTTGATTGGGAAATTGATAGAAATATATTATACCAAACAAATTTTATCAAATGAATTATACACACACACACATCCAATCCTATTGATTGGGATTGACCCACTATGGGAATTACATATAATGGGATATCAAGAAAATGTTTAACTCACTATTTTGGTTATTAAAAAAATAGTTGAGATGGAGGATGAGTTTCTAACAAGTTATACCAGTCCATGTTAATACGTCAAACAATAAAAAATCCAACAAAATTATATTAGGTGTTTTATATTTTCTTACAAAAAATATACCAATGATGAAATTAAGGTGTATGAATATACATCTAGAGTATATAACATTCAATTAAAATTTTACCTTTTTAAATGTATATGGTGTTGTACTGACACAGATAGGTGTAGTAGGGGTTGGCCCACTACCTAGTTGTGATGTTGAAGGCAATATCTCCTCTTAGAACACAAAAAATACATGTATTTTATTCAATTTAAATGTGTAAATTAATTTTTATAATTTTAATTTTCAAATATAACTTAAAATTTTAACATTAAATTTATATACAATATACATGCATGTGTGTAAAGACTCCCAACATATCCAAACCAAATGTGTGTGCCAATAACTCATTAGTTAAGACCATATCCTCCAAGCCCCTTGAAGAACCACCATCATCATTTGAAGATCCAGTGTATATAGCACCACAACATCTACATGGGTGGGGTCTGGTATAGCCACTAGCTAGAGTATCTTGAGCATCTATCTCTGAAAGTCTACTCATATGATGAACGAATGTATTAATAAGTGTATTAAGTGCATGCAATGTATCTATATTCACAACCTTTGTCACCACAGAGGGAATATCTAGATGAAGTAGCTTTTAGGTAAGGATCCTTGTAGGCTAATTAGGTGCATGATGTGCACCTAGTTGATCCTGCACAAAGACTTTCCCTCAACCTTAAAACTCACCATAGTCAAATTAGTTTAGAATTTGATTGAGGATAAGCTCACAATAAAGTTTCCTTAAAATTACAAAATGACCTCATGGTTATTATAATGGCGATAGTCAAACACCATCCACCATCATTCCCAAAAATTATATTTAATAAAATTGTGTTGGCATTGATGGATTGGGAAACATTTAGTCATTATGGGAAATGGGGCATTGGTGGTTGGGTTAATAAATAAGGCACAAATTTGATCTTTTATTATATTTTTATTATTCACCTTAGATGCTGATAATTTATCATAATATTAATCCCTAAATCTATCCCTATATGGCCTCCATCTATCAATTTAACTCATTATCAAGTCAAATTGATATAATACTAACTCTAGGGTATTGGCCAAATAGGTTCAATTGGTGTTTTTAGAAGTAACCTCCCTCATTCTCCTAATCATCTACTTAATTCAATTTTATTCTCCATTATGTGAGAAACTATATCCTCCTAACTACCTAGGGGATCTAGTGGAACTATAAGAGGGTTAGGTAGAGGATTAGGTAGAGGGTTAGGTGGAGCATGCTAACCTATTGGAGAAAAATAAAAATTCAAACTATGAAATTTACATTCACAAAAAATTAAATAAATTTATTTAATCTACAAAAAACCTACCTCTTCTTCATGGCGGTATCATCGATCTCACAAATGCAATCCAAAAGGAATATTTTCAAGGCAAAATGTGAGCTAGAGGGTAAAAGGAAGATCTACAGTCCAAAACATGACCGCAAAGCACCAAAAGGATTTTTTTTTTTTGGTTTTTAATTTTATAAATGCATATACATTAAGTTTAATTATATGAATGCATACGTGTTCCTATAATTAAACATAATGCATACGCATAGTGGGTTATGTCCATGGAATTATCCCCCAACTCTATGCACATACCCTTTAGTGTGTGTATCTATATGTTCCAATGTAAGTACTAAGGGGTTGGAGGGGGTAGGGTAGGGGGGTAATGTTAGAAAAATAATATTTAGTAATCACATTTGTGTGTGTGTGTGTGTGTGTGTGTGTGTGTGTGTGTGTGTGTGTGTGTGTGTGTGTGTGTGTGTGTGTGTGTGTGTGAGAGAGAGAGAGAGAGAGTATGTATGTTATAAACATGTTTTGGTATACATTCACATTGGATAAATAATAAATGAGCAATTTTATAAGAGTTTATTAGTTTTTTATATGATTTTCCTCCTAGTTTATAAGAAATAATTTATCTATATAATGCATTTCATGAACAATAATAAAGTAAACTCTAATTTTTGTGATTATACATTACATAAACTCTAACCGAATTATTATCCATATACTCGTTATTAGCTAGAAGACCCTAAAAAGACACTCAAAGGCTTAGAATCTTAAATTCAAATGGGAGATGAACTTTAGAACTAAAATTCAAATAATATGGGGTTGTCCCATGGGTGTTCAAATATTAGTTTAATAGACCCATAAATTAGGATTAAACTGAAGGTGTCTATCCTTGTTGTCTTTAATAGTTTGTATAACAATGCACTTAAGAATTTTTTTGTCACTTAAAACTATATATTGGCTTTATGATAGTAGAGAGAGGTTATATGATGGGAAATGAAAAATTTATACTAGATATATCTCACCTTTGGGTTTCTAAATGGGGAACCATTATCAGAGATAATGAATTAAGGAACACAAAATTAGAAAATTATTTGATTAAGAATAAAATTGGCTATAACCTAGCTAATGAATGAAATTAAATGCATGACCTTCACCCACTTCATGAAGTACTAAGTGGTGATAATGATATTATGGTGCCCATTAGAAGAGGTTGAAGTAAGCTTTCCTATAATTTTAAGGCCTTGATTAGAAAATGGCAATGGGCTAACAATGGGATAAATATCCTAATAAGGGATATAGATAACATGAAAAGCTCTTAGAGCTTTAAATACTTCCTCATATGCTCAAATACATCATCATCTAAAAAAAGCTCATTTGGTGATTTTTTTTGTTGTCACATGACCACCACAAATGCCATAGTGGCACTCTAATAAGAATTTGAAATACTTGACCATGTCAATACAATTTATTAAGATATCATTAAAGATCCAAAAATACATAATGAACTCTAGTATTATGTTCTTGATGCCACCATGTATAAATACCTTCTCTATTGAGAATTAAACAACATAGGATAAGATTAGTCATTTAATAACTTGGTGATATCTATAAACCAAAGAGATTGAGGGATGGTAGGAAGATTGATAAGTAGAATGATCTCATCATCAAAACTATTGTCTATCAGCTCTAAACTATCAAAGGATTAAATAGCTAAAAATAGGATATTATCTACCCTTTGATAGACTTTTGATTCACATAATAAGCTCAAACTCACTGATGAGCATGATGACCTATCCTACTTTTTTATAAAGAAAATATTAATAAAAAATGTGTGCAACTATTTAGATCTCATAATATTTTAATTCTTTTATATTGAAATGTAATACCACAAGTGCTTAGTTTTGAACACAATCACCAAAACATTAGTGTTTAGCTTGAGTATACCTTTTACCATGATCCAAAAAGGTGTGACTGATAACATAAGTAATTTATCTACCATCATCATATTTTGGGGATAGCATTCTTGCAACAAAAATCTATATCATTATAGAAATAAAGGATAAGATGTTTGTCCATATTCAGAGGCATGACCATGGGATGGGACAATATAAATCTATTAAAATCATCAAAATATTCTTGGAAATAATGGGTTCATGTAATATTCCTATCCTTTTTAAGTAATTCATTAGTCATAAGGAGATAAAATGTGAGGTCCAAGATAAACATAATTATTCAACAATTATGTGGACTGGGTTATATAAAATATGAATTATGGCTCTCTGATTTGTAGTACCCTCATTTTTTAGACCAAAGGGAATAACAATGTTAAAAAAAAAAATACCCAAGGAGTGGTGAAAGTTGTTTTTCTTTGACCATGTTCTAAATGTGTATCTAATTATATCTAGATAACTTGTGCATTAATGATAACATATCATATTCGGTTTTAACATTGAAGATAACATCAATCTAACATAAAGGAAATTATTCCTTTGGACATGCTTTATTAATATCTCATAAGTCTATACATATCCTAATTTTACAGTTATTTTTTAGAATGAGGATGATATTAGAGATCCACATTGACTTATCCACCATCTTAATGAATTTGAATTTAATAAGATTAATAATGTATTCCTTCTCCATTAAGTCCATATTGGGCTTGATGGGCCTCAAATTTTAATTGTTAGGCTTCACATCAAGTCTATTGACCAAGTTGTGCACTTCCATGGAAGGATCTAACTCAGGTATGTCATAGCATTTCCAAGTGAAGTAATTGATGAACTCTTTGATAAGTTCAATATATGTTTGAACCTCTTATGAGTTAATATTTGCTCTTAACTTGGTGACTCATGTATTCTCATTAATACCAATCTTAATCCCAATTTTATCTTCCATAAAATAAGTGTGCCTCTCTTCAAAATTAGGCATGGCAATGGGAATATCTAGATCTTATTCTTCAACTTCAAAGTCTCATCATTACATAACTAACCCATAGGATGAGGAAGTAAATAAAATACTATTTTATGATCTTCCTTTGGAAATGTATCATAAGTATGAAGAAAATATAGAATGGTTTCATCATTCTCAACTAAGTATAAATTAATGAGCTCATCCTTATTCTCCAAAAAGGATAATATAGAAGGAAACTTCTCTGGATTAACTAGGGGCTTAGTCCTCACTAAAATTGTGAACTCATTTTTTGAAATTTGAGCATGAAGATTGATCATAGAGAATAGGAAAATAGATAATTTGGTAGTTAATTCCTCTTTTGAGGGGTTGCTTCAATATAGAATAAATCAAATTACTTGGCCATATAATATAAAATAACCTAGTAAGGTTTAATATGTTTTAATTAGGTCTCATAGACACTAAAGAATCGATTCACAAAAATCTAAGAGTCTCTAAGGGATTTTATATTCATAATTCCAACCCTTTTATCCATAATAAGACCTAAAAATAATTAATTATATTCATCCATGTTGTTAGTATAGGAAAAATATAGGTTAAACAAAAGTAACATGATATGATTCTCTGAAGAACTCAATATCAAGTATGCACCCATCCTAGATAACACTTGGTGCCATTAAAGTGAAGGGTGCATAAATTCCCAAGGAGTACAACTTCACTAGATGAAGGAATATCTAATTCCTATCTCTCATAGATATCTATCATGAATATGCCATTAATTCAACCTTCAGGTAACCAAAGAAGGACATTTGAAACCTAAACCTCTAGATTAATGGTCCATCACTACTGGTTTTTTCTTGATATGGATCTTCAAGGTTTGGAACATAAATGATGTAATGACTCTTGGTAGCATAGGTCCCTTTTAGGAGTAGAATATGGATTAAAAATCATAGAGTGTAATTGGTGGACACTTGTGTGACTCATACTAATTTTTTATTTTGTATATATTTAGCTATTGTAATCATAACAATAATCTTTAGAATGTGAAGAGCCTTTTCATTATTTGTATCAAAAGGTTAGAATATGAACTGACATCACTTTGTAAAACTATATATATAACACTTAGTTATGTTTTTAAATGATTCCAATGTGATATAGATTAATATACAATTATGAAATGGTTTCCCTTATATATCTTTTATAGTTTTTTGTGCACAATTATTACTTTGTTTTCTAGATATGTTAGTCATATAGTTGATATCGAATGTTCATTATTTTCTAAGCCTACATTTTTTTCATCTATAATTCTATTTTATTTAATCCATTGATAAGTTCAATTTGAACACAACCTATCATATGCTTTTGTCATTTAACACAAAACTATCCCTATTCTATCAAAATTTTAAATTGGAAAGTCTGGCAAAAAGTTATTAAATGAGGTGGTATTAGTGGTTTAATGGGATGTTATTGGGATAATCAAGGGATTAATATAGCATGGGGTGTGGAGGAAGGTTAGCATGATGTAGGAAATATATAATGGGGAATGGGATTTATTTATTTATTTAGGACCATGGTTACTAGATTAATTATAATAAATAACAAGATTAGTAGAATAGTTGAAGCGAGTATATTTAGATGTATACATATGCCTTTATGAGACTTTTTTTAAACTCTCATTAGATTATGATGACTTTTCTAGGAACCTCTACAAAAAATGGTGCGGTGAGCATTGAATTTCTATTTGAAACATGTTGAGATGGATTCTAAGGCAAAGATATTTAGAGAGATGGCTAGATGAAATAATCTAAAACTTTTTGGAAGAAGAAGAAAAAATAATTTGGAAGACTATGAAATAAGTTATTTAGGAGCATATATATATATATATATATATATATATGAAATCTTTTGGTTTGAATTGCTTAGATTATTAGCTTTGTGGTTATCCAGATTGGAGTTTTATTATTTTCATCTAAGAGGGAAATAATTCATAGTTGAAATGTTAGATAGCATGTGAACTCTAGATACTAATTGAACCCATGTTGTAGATTATTGGACCAAGACTACCATCAATGGTTACATCACAAAATTTACTATACATGGATAATTTGATTTTGAAGCTACACAAGACGTGTTTTTGAGAGGAATCTAAGGAAAGTTGCTTCAGTAACTACCCACTTTGATCAATATGTTGGTTATTGAAAATTCTAGGTGCCTACCCATACCAACATGGAGTAGTAATTTTGGGCATTATGGGGATGCATGCAATGTAGGATTGAATGATATAGAGTTGAGAAGAGGAAATTGAACTTGAACCTAGAATGTGGAGAATGTATAGAAATAAAGTGAGATTAAAATTTTGGGATTATAAAGAGAGTTTTAACAATAAATAAGATGGAATAAATTGGATAATCCTAATATAACTATGAATAGGATTAGGAGTAAGATAGATTATGTCAAAGAGAAGGGATCCTAGATAAAAGATACAAAAGTTTAAAAAATTAAAGAATGTAGAGATTATGAAGAGCAAGGAATGGAAGGGCTTGATAAAGAATAAGAGAAAATTTGGGATAAAGAGGATATGGAATAGAGTGAGGAAAGATAGGAAAATAGATTAGCATTAGAGTAGTTAGAAGATAGGGGTATATCATAGTTATAAGGAATGATATTGTTTATACTAAGGAAGATATATTATTTGGGAAGTTATACACAATCACAAAATTATCACAAGATCAATATTGTAGACATAAGAATTTGAAGACATAGATCACTCATTTTAAAAGTACACATCCGCCTAGCCCACTTTATCATCAGAGAATAGAAATCAAAGTACAAAAAAAGGGAAAAATATAAATTAGATTGAATCATTTATAGATAAATTTGGTAAAATTAGTGTAGAATATAAGAAATCAATAGAAAAAAAGAGGTTAAAAGAGTTTGGGTTTACTTTCAAAACTAATTTTAAGACACCCATAAAAATTAGTGCATAGAATGCCATATTAATAGTTACAAGTACACCAAGCATGAAATTCAACATATGAATTTTTATCACTTTAAATCCATATGATGGGTCTTCTAACCTTAAATAATATTTATTAAATTGTGATATGTGTAGAGATGGAATCCAAAGTGAGTTAGATCAAGCATTAGTCAAGACAACTCAAGAAAATGCATAAGAACATAACTAACTAAGCTAACTCCTTCAACATGGTTTTGAAAAAGGAAATTAAGAGTGATTAAAAGAAATAATATTCATAAAACCTTCCCAAGAGCATCCCATCTCCAAGTGAGGCTCAAAAAATGATTTCCCCCTTGATTTGGTGCTCAATTCCTTGTCAATGATGAGTGGCTTGCTCCTCCATCATTTCAAATGCACCAATGAAACTAGGATCATGATAGTCATCAAATTTATGCCTATAGTGAAGCTATACTATTTCAAATTAAGCATTATAACACTACAAAAAAATGACTTGTGGAGAGAATTTTACATAATAAGTTTAAAATAAAAGAGCTTAAAAATGGTCTTGTGCCTTCTTATTTATAGATTTTTAAAATTGATCAGAATCAATCATGACCATCCCTCTTGAGATCAAGATATGTGTACATAAATTAATTCAATTTTGGAGACTTAATCTATAAATACCCTCATAAACATTTGGAAGGAAGGGGAATTAAAAAGGTATAAGAGGCCTTAAACCTAATATTTGTTGCATTTATGGCTTATGGATGCCACCCGAAAAATGATGTCACTTGATTATATAGATATTAGAAATCAATTTTCAATTAAAATATATTCAATAACTTCTATGGATTTTCTACTTAAGCTCTTAATTTGGGTCAACTTGCCTAAGTGAGATTATTTAAATTTTATGCAATTATTTGTAAATTGGTTTCCCACTTAATCAAACTAGTCAAAACATAAAGTTACTAGTTCTTAATTTGATTAGAGTAGAATTAGATAAAGGTGTTAGTTGTGTATGGACAGATACTCCATTTAGGAGATTATCAACATGAAATAACACATGCATATGTCATGTGCTTCCAAATTAAAAGAATTCAGTGGTTTAGAGTGTCAAATTACATTTTTGCCATTTTAACTTGAAATTATTTAAGAAAATTTAATAATCACATAAAATGTGTTGCCCCATTTAGGGATGCATTAGCCTAAATTGGTACGTGTATATCATAAACTTGAACCATTTAGCATGTTTAAGTGATTTTGGCCTAAATTGTGCATTTGAGTGTATTTTTAGTAAGATTGATAATTTTAACACAATGATGTTAGGAAATGGATGTCTACATGTTCCGCCTATTTGAGAAGGTGTGGTGAAACACTCAGGCAAAGAAACATCTTTCCAAAGAAAAGAGTTGTCAAGAATAAATTGAGAGTAAATGACCCATGATGCCCCCTCAAGAGGATATACAAGGATGAAAAAAAGGGATTGACTCTTGAAATGAGAAAGAGAGTGAAATTAACCCATGGATGGGCTTAAATCCAAACAAGCTAATTCTTGCATGCATTTATTCTCAATTATCAAAATGTAATGGAATATAATGGGCCCCAAGGTAGGGGGAAGTGGGAAGTATACAATCTAAAAGTATAAGTGACATACTTTGAACATGCCTAAAATAGGGTGAAATTTGTGCACTTAGGGAATGATCAATCCTGAGATAAGTTGTACACTTTGAAATTGTCAGAATGAGGTCAAAAGTCCATAGAGATTGGAATTATAGGAAAAAGGAGAGCGTAGGTCTAGAGAAAGGAGAATAATAATGTGTCCCAGTAAAGAAAATTTGATCATCTGATAAAGTAATTTTTCCTTAGTAGGGATGATTTTGATCATTAATAATTAATTCTCCCTGGTAGGGTTGATTTTATTTAGAGATTGGTCTAATCCCCAATAAGTTAAATTGGCAAGCATATCTCAAGGATATAACTTATTACATAGATTAAATATGAGTGGGTACAAACATAGATATAAGGGTCTAAATACTAAATAAGCCACCATAAAACCAAGCATATGAGGATGTACAAATTGATGAAAGAGATGAATAGAAGAATAAAGATGGTTGAGGTAACCCAAGATACATCCTATATCCAATTGATGCCTACATAGTCCAGATGGACCTCAATCTAATGTAGTTCACCCAAAAGTAGGAGAAAATGGAATGAGGAATGAATAATAGAATAAAAATGGATCATTATTTGATTAGACTCATAATGTATGCCAAGAGATGCATGTATTGCATAGAGTCTAGTGCCTAAGCCATTGGTGTTTAGTTTCATTAGTGCATTAAGAGCTGATCTTTAGAGCTACAATGATTTTGAGACTTAGATCCAAATCACTTGGTGCTTACTATAGAAAAAATGAAATTATGCATCATAAGTATGAGTAACCTATAATGACAATGTATTTCAGTTATGATGAGCTGGTTCAAATGTGAATATTTATAACTAAGGATAATGATCAAAACTACCAATACCAGAGTTACAAATATTTACAATTAAACAAAAACAAAGAAAAACAAAACACAAATGTAACCTAACTTAAAATCAAGATGTGAATAATCAAGTCTTAAGTAGGAACAATAATTTATAAAATCAAAGCAAAAACAACATGAAGCAAGATATTAATAATGAAGATCCATGTGTACTAAAAAGATGCACTTGAAAAACACAACAAAAGAATAAGACAAAATAGAAACACAAAATACCAAAATAATAAACCACAAAGGAATAAAAAGGAACAAATAACAAAATAAAATAAAAGGAGAGGCAAGGAAGTAATCAAAACAGGAATAAAAAATCAAATAAACATAAACAAGAGTTAGTCATAATGTTAGTGCAAGTGGAAAATAATTGTTTGGATATGTGTAGTAGAGACATCATGTTCTATGACAACATAATGAGAATAATGGACACAAAGTTGCCCCTAAGAGATAGGTAAACAACAAGACAAAAAAATGGGGGAAAAAGAAGAAAAGGAAGGGGGTGGCTGAGCTGACTCCAGATTTACAAGGCAAGTGGACATTGTCTACATAGTTTCATAGATGCAAGATCCAACATGAACTTCAAACCAAATGTAGTTCTCCTAGGAAATGGGATACAAAAAAAGTGATGAGAAGAAAACATGATTGACATTGTAAAGTAAATAAAGAAATGGGCTCAAAAAAATGGTGATAGCATTCAAATGAGTACTTGTAAAATGGCAAGAGACTAAAGACAAGAATAAATAAAAGTGCAAGATAATATTTTTATTCTTTTGGTACAATCATTTTCTAATGTTTCTATATTTTTATAATAAGAAACAAAAATGAACTATTCACAAAAGGTCTAGGGAACTACCTAGTTAAGGAGAAACATGTCCATAAGTAAGAGTTCAAACAAGAGCTAAATCAGCTGCAATGAGGTTCATGGAAATAAATAATGCCATAGGGAACTAGCTAATCAAGGAGATACACGTCCAAGAGTAGAAGTTCCAATAATAGCTAAAGCTAGATGTAAAGACCTAGGGTATTAAAAGAATGTGGCTCCATGTAGAATAGTCTAAAATTAATACAATCTAAGATATGATGGTCTAGGGTGGTATAGAAAGATTTAAGATGGAATATGAATGATCCAGAGTGCTAATGGTCCAAATATTCAATTGTCTAGAGTTGTAAAAGAATATGGTTCTCATGAGAATAGTCTATATTAGGTTAAAATGAAAATGGTCTAAGATAGGATGGTCTAGGATATAACAATGGGATAAAATGACTTCAGCACAAGTTTCCCCTAAGTAAGGGGTCTTATAAAAAATGGTTCAAATGGTTGTCAAGCATAGAACTACTTAATATGTATAATGTTCATACGATCTAGAAGTTCTTCACCACCTAGAGTAGCCATCTAGTATGCCCTTGCCCTTGATCCATACTTTTCTATGATGACATATGGGCCAAGCCAATTGGGTTGGAACTTACCCTTTTTATTGCATTCAGCATTTGTTTTCTTTTGGTTCTGCTTCAAGACTAGATTACCAATTTCAAACTCTTAAGGGAGAATGTACTTATTTCATCTTCTATGCAATCTATTTTGATAGGCTTTCAAGTTATTTAGGGCATCCAAACACTTGACATCAATGAGATTTAGTTCTTTCAACCTTAAAACTCTATAATCTTTGTTATCTTCAATATTCACAAAATATACTTGCAATGAAGGTAGCTTGATCTCAATCATGGTAAAATATTATATGTAATAAATAAGGGAGTATGGAGTGGCCCTTGTGGGGGTTCAATGACTAATGTGATAAACCCAAAGGGAAAGAAAAATTTGCAAGTGCCAACTATGGCCATTATCATTGATAATCTTCTTGAGTATGGTAATAATGGTTATATTCAATGCCTCAGCTTGTCTATTGCCTTGAGAGTTATATGGTGTGGATTTCTTGTGCTTGATTTTGAATTTTTCACAAAGTTCTTTAACATTTTTGTTTATAAATGATCCACCATTATCAAATATAATGTGTGATGGTATATTTTATTAATAGATGATATGTTAATTTATAAATTTGGCAATCTACTTCATGATAATATAAGTGAGAGGAATGACCTCAATCGACTTAGTAAAAGTGGCAATGGTTATCTAGGTGTTGGCAGTGTTAAAATGGGTGGGTTGGTCAAATATATTGAGCTTTGCAAATGTTAATTGACACTCATAATCACATTAAAATGTGACACCTTTCTTCAATATATGTGTAAATGGGTGGCACTTATCTTCCAGTTGTGAAATGAACCTACAAATAGATTAGATCTTTCCTTGCAGGCTATGAAGTTATTTAATATTTGAAGGTGGAGGCATTTCAACAATGGTCTTGACCTAAACAACGTATGACTTTGATCCCTCATTATAATACAATAAATCTTAGAAATTTCATTGAAGTGACACTAAAAACACACTTTTAAGGATTCAGGTAGACCTTATACTCATGAAGTCTCTCAAAAATTCTTTGTAGAACATCAAAATGTCTAGTGTGCGTTCTTGATTTAGCTAGGATGTCATCAACATAGTCTTCAATAATATCATGCATTATGTCATGGAAGATTATAGTCATAGCATTTTGATAAGTGGATATAGTGTTCCTCAAGCCAAATGGCATGACTTGATAATAGAATATTCCCCACAGGGTGGTGAATCCAATCTTATGCTAGTCTTCTTGAGCTATCTTGATCTTATTATATCCAAAAAATTCATCCATGAGGGATAACATCTCATACCTAATAATAGAATCAATAATCATGTCAATGTTGGGCAAAGGAAAATCATCTTTAGAGCATGCTTTATTGATGTCTATGAAATTAGTACAAAGATGTATACCCTATGGATTTTTGCTTACTAGAACAACGTTTGATATCTATTTAGAATATTCTAATGGTCTGATAAATCTTGCACCTAATAATTTCTCCAATTTTGTTTTTACCAAAAGAGCTATGCATGAATGAATCTTTATTAATTTTTATTTGAGTTTCTTGGCATTTGGATGGATAAAAAATTGATGCACAACCAAGTCAGGGTCTAATCCTAGCATATCAAAATATGCCCATGCAAAAATATCAATAAAGTCCTTCAAAATTGATATAATGTGATCTCATTCCTTATTAGTGAGATAATCTCTACGGTAAACAATTTTGGGATCATCATATGTTCCCAAGTTCACTTCAACAGTGTTTTCTATGATCGTAGAACCATCTTATAGAGTAATAGTTAATGTGTGATCATGATCTTCTTCTTCTACCATAGTTTCATGTGGTTCTTCCCAAAGCTATGGATAATGTGATGAATCTAAATATATTAATTCAAGTAATGGCCAGATAGCAAACATCTTAGGAAAGTCAAGAGAAAGATGCTCAAAGACTTGTTATTATTTTGACTTGATGATGGTACTGGCTATAGAGCTAGGACTTGATGGACCCTATGCATCCTTTAGAGATGAACAAACTTTCCCATCTAAGAGTGCCTGAATTAGGTTTTCACTCATGAGCTTATCTTTTTCTTTACTATTTCACTGACCAATGAGTGCCTCAAAGAGCTTATCACCTGAGAATCTCAATGTTTTATATTTCTTATGATCAATAATGTTTACTTGCTTTCTAAAGTAGGTAGAAGGATCCAAAGAAAAATAAAATCCTAGCTTATGATCACCAATGGACAATCCATCTCTTAGGCCCATATACTCTGCAATAGATTATCCATTATGGAATTCATCAAGGCATATGACTATATTTTTTTGGTCCCAATCAATGAGTTTGGGATGGAAAATGTAAAGGGAACAATGGGGTGTGATGGTCATAATGGAATTTGAATCAAATAAGTTTGTGTCAACAAGCTCATCAAAAATACTATAATGGGATGTTACATCACTGTGAAGAGTCTCATCACTAGTCAATTTATAAAAATCACTATCAAAAGTCATGAGGATACCCCTAGGTGGTATAAATCCAAGACCTTGATTCATGTTAGGTTTACCAGCTGATAAAGGTTATAATATTCCTTATGCTTGTAGGCCAAGGCCTTTTTTGTATAATCAAAGTTATCCATAATATGATTAGGGATGGGATATTTTGGATTCTAAAAAAATCAACAATGCCATCAGAATATAGCTAGTCTCCTTCAATGAAAGCTTCTTGATCTTGATTTGGTGAAGTAGCAGGTATAAATACCATTGGTTGTTTCTATGTTTCTTAATTCTTTTTCCAAATCATATTGGGTTTGTTAGGGATTTTGGAAGGTTTGGGTTTACCAAATATTTTGGGAGACTTTGTCAACTTAACAATATGTAAGGCATCTTTAAGATGGTATGTAAAAATGCCTACATCTTCAATAATAACCTATTTTGTAAGATTTATGGGAAATGGATTAGCTGAAGTGGAAACAAGGTCACTAGGGTTAATATAATTAGATTTTGGTGGATGCAAAACTATTGCCTTATTATTATTATTATTAATAAATCTAGAACTAGTACAATAGTTATAATTATGAAATTTAGCCTCTATATGTTTGTAATATTGATAAGGTTGTAGATCGGTAGGAATGGTGACCTTGATCCCATGATGGGGAAACTTAAGGCACTAATGCAAAATGGATGGGATAGCCTGTACCTCATGGATCCAAGGATGGCCAATAAGTATGTTATAAGGAAACTCAATATCCATAATATGTAACAAAGTGTGATGGGACACAGACCCAATAATGATTGGAAAATAAATGGTACCAAAATATTCCTTTTTGGCATTATTATATACCTTTATGGTGATCATCTCTAGTTGAATGTCCTTTGTAGCGCAACCAAATATGTGTACTAGTTTGAGGGACACTATGTTCAACCCTGAACCATTACCTATAAGAACCGACTTGATTTTATGGTTTTCAATGATGACCTCAATATACAAGGGGTTGTTATGGCTAAGACCAAGAGTGGGCATGTCTTTTTTATCAAAGGTAACCTATCAAAATGAGGATAAATGTCCTATAAGTGTTTGGAATTACTCAGGGTTAATGTCTTGGGGAAAAGTAGATTGTTGAAGTAGGTCATTAAAAATAGTTTTATGGACTTCAGACATATATAAAATATCTAAAATATAAATTACGTAGGGGTTTTACTTAGTTCATCCAATAGAATGTAAGGATTTTCAATAGTAAGACAAGATACTTTAGCCTTGGCTAGTACAGTGTTAATCTTTGGATCCAAAGGCACAATTTTCACATTGGGTTTAGTGGTAGAAGAGGGAAAAGGGCCCTAAATAATAACTCATGAGTATCTAGTTGTGATTGTGAAATTTTGAGGTGGCAAGGAGCCATTATAATTAGAATACAAAGGCAAACGGCCTTGGAGGGTGACTCATGGGTGTCTATTTGTGATTATGAAATTTTGAGGTGGAAAGGAAAGATCATAATTAGAAGATGAAGGTAAAGGGACTTAGAGGGTGACTCATGGGCATCTAGTTGCATTGGAGCAATTTTGAGTCGGTGAGGAGCCATTATAATTAGAGGAAGGATGAGGTCTAGGAATGGTAACATGTATAAACTGAGGAGAAACATAATTACTTGTACTCAATGTGTAGTTACTTGAGGAAGAGGTTTTTCACCTTTAACAATGGGTCCAGTACTTTGAAAATCATGGGATAGTTTAGGGTTTTAACAGTGACAGTGGTAATGTGGTTTAGAGAAATGTGTCCAACAGTATTATTGTAGTCGTAAGGCATATTATTGTAACCTAGGATATTAGCATGGGTATTATTATCATGATTATGATCATGTTGATTATGATTTTGACCTTGATTTTGATGCTATCACTAATTCTATCCTTGGTTTTGATTTTTCTTTGTTGGTTGTTGATTATGTCAAGGAAATGGATCTTTATAGATGCCCATATCATGATTAGTGTTTTATGGAGCAAGTTTGATTTCAATTTCACCACTCTCAATCAAATATTTAATGAGATGTCACAATTAAACACATCTATAAGCACCATGAACAATAACATGATGGAAGTTACAAAATTCATTTGCCCAATACCAATCAAATTTGGGTTAATCTTCAGGAATGGCCTTGGTATATGCCATACAATCAAATTAATTGATACAATATTTTGGAACACTACCTCAATAGGATCTCCTAGTTTCTTGAATACTCTATACCTATTATTGAATTTTCATCATGGAGGGAATCTTTAAAAAGTGTTTGGTGGATTAGATGGAGCTAATTGCACATTTGGAGTTGGCAGGGCCTACATTTTTTGTACATGTCTTGATTTAGTTACTCCATTTATTACCATGTTCATTTTCTTATTAAACCCCTTAGGTTTATCTATTATAATAGTTTGAATAGGTAATTAGGTTTGATTTGATGTTTGACCCTAGGAATAAATTTTAAGAAGGCCTTTAGTGATAAGTGCCTTCTCAATCTGCACACCCTTGTCTATAATTTATTCAAATGTGTTTGTGTAAGCAAGTCGTAGATTGTGCACTACCTCAAGGTGTAGGTTTTATGAAAAGATGTTGGCTAACTATTTTTCTATAAATTTACATTGAAAAATTATAGATAATTATCTCCACCACTATAGATATTATATGAAGCTTTCTCTATCTCGTTGTTTGGATTTGCACAAGTCAATCATAGTCAACTCATGTTCAATATTGTATGAGAAGTGGTTGAAAAAAAATTCAAATAGATCATTTCAATCTACAATCGATCACTTGGGTAACTTAAGAAGCTAGTCTAAAATTTGTCCCACTAAGCTTCATGGAAATAAGTGAAGCAAATAAATGTTGGTGTAAGCTACCTCTTGGCTTAACATAAAAAATACTTGAATGTGTTCACGAGGGTCACCCTTTCCTTTGTATTTGTCAAATTTGGGTGCCTCAAAATGAGGCAAAAAGGGTACTTGGATAATACTCAAATCAAATAGATATGGACATATCTCATCAAATTTTTACTTCTTGATTTGGTTGCTTGTCTCCAATCATGATAATTTTTTTCATCAAATTCCACTCTTGCATGTTTGGTACATTGATAGGTGGAATATAATTCTATTAGGGTGGTATGTGCCCCTGTTTCATGGTTTTTTAAAGATATACACCTTATGATCTGTAACTTTGTTTTGGTTCACTTCTTGAGTCAACTAAGTTAGCCAATGAGTTTTTGGGTTGATATACATTCCTTGAAGTCGATCACCTTGAATTTTAAATGTTTTGTTGATTTTCGGGATCCCATATTCTATTCACCAATGTACATATTAGTTGAGAAGAATTTTCCAAAAAAAATTGAAAATTTTCTTCAATATGCACTAAGTGTTTAATTCCTTGATTCTATGAAGTAACAAGAGGTTCTTAATGATTAAAAAATTTATGCTCCATGTCTAGCAAATCATGTTGCATAACCTCTTGAGATTTGGGTTGCTCAATTGAGACATCTTAATCCATCATAGGTGTGTTCTCAACTAAAGTGTGTTTTATTGGTTCTACCACATTCCCTTGTTCCTTGGAAGCATAATTGTGTATAGAAGTGGAAACTAAAGAGTCATTCTAGTCTATGATAAGTTGGTTTGCATATCATTGACTTCTCTTATTGATCTTGGAGACAAGATATTGATCATTATGTGTTGACTCTATGAGCACTTCCTTTCCTTTACTAGAAGAATCAATGTTCATTTTGGAAATATGAGTGAGGGATTATTCTCATTGTTGATCTTTTACCTAAACCAAGGTATGTAATTATTCCATAGGAAAGTCTAATGGAAATCTAGTGTCTAATTCAATCAACCTTAGGAGTGATTCATCTTTGTCCTTTAGGGGTTGATGTTTGAAATAGTCTTCCTCAAATCCTACAGTTGTGGGAATGTCCTTAAATACCATGGGATCATCTTTTCCATCATAAAAGTGTTCTTCCTCATAGTTAGGGCCATAAGAGACCCCACTACAAGTATACCTTTTAGTCATGTCTAAAAAATTGTTCTCTATGTTTGATAATATTTGGAATGTGCTTTTCAAATGTTTAACAAAATGTATTTTGATTTTCTCCAAACAAGTGACAAGGTAACAAGAGACTATAATAAAGATAAGTGGCATAGTACCACACAATTATAAGAAATGTTCACAAAATTACTCAACTTTGGTGGGTTGAATCGTGAAATTAGAAAAGGGTATGATAACTCTAAAACCTAAAGTGTAAATTAGTACACCAAATGTAGGTTTGAAGATACATCAATACCATAAAATCTAAGTACAAATTTGATGAGTTACGAATAGAAAATTATAATAAAGTCCTTATCATTAGGAAGGAATAAATGAGAACTAAGAAGCTTAATATGTGAAAACACATAAGAACTCCTAAGTATAAAACTAAAACAAAACAAGAAACATAATGCCACCACATGCTAATAGGAAGTAGAATTGGTTCTAGAACTTAGATCATGAGTGATATGTAAGATAACCTAAGCTCACAATGATCAAAAGGATGATGAGTCTATATAACGGCCTTCAACCTAAATGAGAAATCGTACCCAAGTTAACTCAATCCAAGTGCAAATGAAAAACTAGTTAACACCTTGGTTTAGAACTTATAAATGTGAGATTCTAAATTTGAATTAAAAATGAAGGACTTAAATATTTTTGCGAAAATGGTTTAGACTCAAATGGACAATATAATAATGTTTTTTATATAATACAAACATAATGTTTCAAATGAGGATTTCAACAAGGCAAAAGATGATTTTGATTTGGTCAACATAATTCCTCCTTGTTTAGATAAAATTGTGGACAAAAAATGTGTTTGGTTAACCTTTTTTAGTTTTAAAACAAGTTTTAGACTCCAATAAGACCAAGAAAGTAAAGGAAAAAGATAAAATATAACTAAGTATAATGTCCAAATCCCTAAGTTGATAAGGTTCCTTTGTATCACTAAATTTCATCTATATATGTGCTCTTGGGAGTATTTTAAGTGTTAATGCAAAAATAAAAGTGCATGAAGTAATAGGGTTTTTACACCCCCCTTTTCCCAAGAGATTGTATGGTGATATGGAACTTTGGGATACTCACCCTGCATCAACAATAAGTTCATAAAAAGTGGGGTTGTTCTAAAACTAAATTTTTGAATGTCTAGATGGTCTCAAGTATGGCTAACACTAGAGATGCCTCACATGAATTAGATCCATGTCAATCAATTTTTTTTTAAAATGTTTTGTCCTTTTAACAACCACTACATCCATCGCTTGTTAAGGTTAGTGTGATGTCTGAATTTCCCCTATAGTTTGAGTTGGAGTACCACTAATAGAGTTTTATTAACTGATCAAGCAAATGTCCCAGTGAGTCACCCTTGATTTGTATACCCCAATACAAATTGGGTTTGAAATGATGATAAAATATGAACTCCCAAGTCAACACTTCCCTAGAGAACCCATGAGGAGCCTATGAACTCCCACTCCCAAGCCAAGTTGCATAAAATAAATGACCACTTGAAAATACTTTAAAGGTTGTGTTTAGATCACCCAAAGCATATGGGTTTTGGGTATAGCATTAAAAACATTATTTTCATGCCTTGGACAAGGCACAATTTGTAAGGAAAAAGTGATTTTGGTCACCTGATTTCCCTTAAGGGGACATGGGAAGAGCATAAATGCCTCCATATTGTGAAAAGCAAACAAGTATAAAATGATGTAGCATAAAACAAATAATTGTTTACTTTATTGCACTAAATGGAAGTGTTTCTAAAAATTTTGGCCCCTTATCCTTAGTTACAAACTTATAAAATTTTCATAAAATAAACTAATTATAAAACCTCTAAATTCATTTTAAGCACCAACTGAGAAGTTAAAGACTTAAACAGTGTTAAACTTATGTTTTATCTAGTGCAGGACCTATATTTTTTAGAGGGTTTACTTCTACCTTGAATCACAAATATCAATGAGAAAGTCAAGATTTGAAAACTTGCTCTTAGGTTTCTCTATTTTTGTTACAAGTGACTAACATTAGTCAATAGTGACCAATGTTGGTTATAATAAAACTAATGGTGGTTATAATAAAACTAATGATAATTATAATAGAACCGATTTCAATCAATAAAAACTAATATTGATTACCTAGGAACCCTTAGGCAAAAAATGTTTTGTTAAAAACATTTGTTATCCCAAGTTAGTATAAAATCTCTAGAAAACCTCTAGATCCTGCAACAAAATGTTTAGATAGAGACCTAACAAGCTTTAAAATCATAAATAGCAACCTAAAACTTTTAAGGAGACTTAAAAACCCAAAAAAAATTATTATTATTTGACCTACACAAGGACTGATGTCAGTTAGATAGGACCAATGCCAATTAGAGTAAATTAATACCAATCATTGTCTAAACTATGTGTCAACAAAAGCATAAGAACATGGGAAAAATAATGATAAAATTTGATTTTTAGAGATTTTTAAGAATTTTTTAGCAAATCTAAGAATTCCAAATTGGTCTCCTTGCTTGTATGGATGTATGTCCCATTGGGCATGCCAAGATGTAGAGATAAAATCCAAAGTGAGTTAGATCAAATATTAGTCAAAAAACTCAAGTAAAATGTATAAGAACGCAACTAAGCCAACTCCTTCAAAGGGGTTTTACAAAAGGAAATTAAGAGATATTGAAATAAATTTTATTCACCAAGCCTTCCCAAGAGCATCCCATCTCCAAGTGCATCTCAAAACATGATTTTCCCCTTATTTGGTGCCCAAGTCTTTGCCAATGATGAGTGGCTTGCTCCTCCATCATCTCAAGTGCACCAATGAAACTAGGCTCATGATAGTCATCAAGTGTATGCCTATAGTGAAGTTATCCTATTGTAAATTAAGCATTATAACACTAAATAAAAATGACTTGTGGAGAGAAGTATGCATAATAAGTTTAAACCAAAAGAGCTTAAAAATGGTGGTCTTGGCCTTCCTCTTTATAGATTTTTAAAATTGATTAGAATCAACCATGACCATCCATCTTGAAATCAATATGTGTGGCCATGAATTAATTTAATTTTGGAGACTTAATCTATAAATACCCTCATAAATATTTAGAAGGAAGGGGCATTAAAGAGGTATGGGAGGCCTTAACTTGATATTTTTTAAATTTATAACTTATGGATGCCACCCCACAAATGATGGCACCTAATGATGTAGATATTAGAAATCAATTTCCAATTAAAATATATTCAATAACTTTCATGGATTTTCCATTTAAACTCTTAATTTGAATCAATTTACCTAAGTGAGTTTAATTAAATTTTATGCAATTCTTTGGAAATTGGTTTCCCACTTAATCAAAATGGTCAAAACATCAAGTTACTGGGTCATAATTTGACTGGAGTGGAATTAGAAAAAGGTGTTAGTTGTGTATTACCCAATAACCCATTTAGGAGATTGTCAACATGAAATAACACATGCACATGTTGTGTGCTTCTGAATTAGAAGAATTCAATGGTTGAGAGTGTCAAATTGTATTTTTGCCATTTTGAATCAAAATGAGTTTAAAAAATTTAATAATCATATAAAATGCATTACCCCATTCAAGGATACATTATCCTAAATCAGCACTTATATATGACAAGCTCAAACCATTTAGCGTGTTTAAGTTATTTTGGCCTAAATTGTGAATTTGAGTGTATTTCAAGTAAGATTTACAATTTCAACACAATTTTGTTAGGAAATGGATGTCTATAATATGAAATTGTAGGTTAAGGGAGTGACCATTAAAGATGTGAAGAAATTCAAACTCATAAGACCTTTAATAAGCTAAGCTTTGGAGTTTAGTTATAAAAGGGATATTAATTCTTTAGGTATTCAAAAATTTAAGGATAAATTAATGGCATATTTCAACATGAATAAGTGTTCAAATTAGACCATTCAGTATCTTAAGGATATTTGATAGTGAAGTAGAGAATCGGTATAAGAATACGATTATAGGTTTTTAAATGAAATGAACAAGGTAAATTTTATCACGGAAGATAAAGATAATGTTCCATGCTTTGTAAAAGGATATGATCAAGAATTATATTTTCCATTATATAGTCATAGTTTCTGACTAATGTTGATGCTCAAGCAGTTGCACTCTAAGTAGAATAGATTGAGGGTTATGGAAATGCTCTATCGGCTAGATCTAAAATTGAGATGAAGATAGATGTTTGTTGGTCCTAATTTTTGACCTATAGTAGAATTATCTATTGGAATTAGTATTATAATGGGACAAAGGGAAATAAAAACACATGGGATGAAATGTCCCCATTGATTTTAAGACCCTGTTGGTGGTCTAAGGGCCGAGAGGTCCCTAGTATAAATTTGTACTCTGAGAGAAACAACTATTACCACTAGGGGTTCAATTAATATGAATGTTTCATGTTCATTTAATTATTTTTTTATATCCTACTAACTATTTAATTCAACTTGTGAAATGATAAGTTTTGCATCACTACAATTCCTATCACAACATAAACTAGGGCAAGATAACATCTAAAAAATGTAAAAAGGAGAGAGAGGGTAGGGGAAAAAAAAGAGGGTGTTTTTGAGTTAAATAGGCTTATTGATTTAAAAGGATTCAAAATCATGTTTGACCATAGTTATACCATTATGTGACTAGTCTAGAAATTACATAAACTTTAGTCAATCAATGGGAAAACTTCTGAGGATAATCATGAAATCTAATTGATCTATTGAATCGATTCTAAATGTAGCCTATATTATACTTTTTAGTTGTTTCACACAATGAATGCAAGAAGTATAAAATAAATCATGAATACATTCAACATACTAGTTATTATATCTACTACATAACATAACTAAGACAATCATCTAAAAAAAACACATTAATATTCATAGCAGCAATAAACTAGCTAAAATAAAAGACTATAGACATCAAATGAATAAAACATAATAAAATATAGATTCAAAATTCTAAGGGCATTCTTTTATAATAAATATGCCTTGGTAGATCATCCAAGCAAAACATATAAGGAATTATATGTGCAATCTTATAGTAATTCCTCTAAATTTTTGACCCAAAAGGTATTACCCCTAGGAAAGTAGTTTAGGCAATAAAGTGTACAATAAAAGTTGGTTTTGTCCAGGTTAATTTTGACAACAATTCAATTCCTAAAATATTGACCCTTTATAATGGTGATGCATTCCCCTTAAATAGGGAATTTAGGGAGTTCATGGCCTTGTCTTCTAGCTTAGCCTACTAATGGGTTAGTTACAAACATCAATAATGATTTATAAATGTAGTTGAGATTCTAATAAAATGGACATCTTGACCATGATTTACATTCATCTACAAAGTCTTGACATTGATCATATATTTGAACACTCAGTTCATATGCAAAATTTGATAGCCTTGATGGATAGATAAGCCATCAATTTTGGTTCTCCATCTCCTTTGGTGACTAGGCCTGCCTATTTGGCCATCAATCTAAGCATATCCTCCTTATCCGACATTATTTCCACATGGTTTTTCCTTGATACTTCACTTGGTCTTCTCCCATGCCTTTATTTTTACACCTAGTTGCCATGTGTTCTTCCCAAGCCTTCTCTATCAATTTACATGGAAGTTTCATGTGGTGTGATTCATTCAATGAGTTCTCTCAAGTCTGTGATAAGTTTGACATACCCAAGAGACAGGTAAGTCTTATAGCTTCCACATGGCTCTTCCTTATTTATTAAGCTCTCTCAGGGTTTTTAAAAGTCTAACACCCCTAAGAGACAATCTTGTTTGATATATTTTGCATGTCTTTTCCTTATTTTCCAAGCTCTCTTGGGGATTTGACAAGTCTGACACCCCCAAGAGACTGGCAAGTCTGATAACTCTCACATGGATCTTCTGCATTATATTGACCTTGAGCTCTTTTCTCTTTACTTTTATAGCCATGTTCTTAGCAATTTACATATGGCAGCATATCACTTTCTTTCTCTTTGTGAGCTATTTCCATTATCTATCAACCCTGGGCTCATGGGATGATGTCAGGTGGCATCATCCTAGTGCATCAAGCCCCTAGAGCTCTATAGCTACAAGTCCCTCATGGCCTTAAGTGAATGGGATTGTGCCACATGGTATGATCTTGGGCACTTGGGTCCTCAAGCTTTTTGGATTTAAATCTTGGCTTCTACGTCTCTAAGTCATTAAAATTAAGCCACATGGCATCATCCCATTTACCCAAAATCTTAGAGCTGTACAAACTATTTCTCTATATTTTTACTAATTACATTCAAATGAGAAAGAAAATAAGGTTAAGAGGTTATGGGTTTGATGTTACCCAAATTTAGTGCACACCATATCCAAGCCTTGTAGGAGCTCCTCTTTGGCTGTGGAGGAAACACCTGTAGTAAGAATGAAACTTAAACAAGAAAGATGTTAGATGAGGCTATGGTGGACTACTAAGCTATGTGCTCGGTCTCGGAAGCATGAAACTCCTTAAGGGATGACAGTCTACTATTTAAAGATAAAAGTATTGTAAATGAAGAAATGATAAATGACTAAAGAAATACAAAAGTAGATGGTGTGTACCTATACCTTGTAGTCTGTGTATCTCAGAATGCTATAGAAGGCTGGCTAAAGGTTCTGTTTGGTCTAGATGGGCTATTTGTATGGCTTTCTAGTTTACTAGTTCAAAACACAGTCACCGACATTGGTAGGTCTGTCGAGGTTGGTCAGGTAAATGGTGCCAACATCAGTTGGGTTGTTGATGTCAGTCTGGCTGAAGGTGCTGACGTCGATTGGTTTATCAATGTCAATTGGGGTTGTCGGCCTTGGATGGCTTTTAGAATATTTTCAAGATAGACAGATGGGTTTTTAGAAGTTTAGAGGTTGGTACAGGGTTGCAGGAAGGTGAATGAGGTCTGAGGAAGGGTATAGGTAGAGGATTGGTGTGAAAAGGGGGTGAGAACAAGGAGAAGGCCTTTCAGCCCCTCCATGGAAGAAGTCGGGCCTCTTGACAGTATTTAAAAATATCAATGAAAACTAATTGACAATATATTCTAAAACACTAAAATGAAAACTAGAGTACTTAGCTTTATAAGGTGAAGAACCAGAGGTGTCAAAATAGTGATTCCCATTGTGGCTGATGTGACTGGTGTTGTGAGCCAATGAAGCAAACATGGATTGCTTCAATTCAGTAGCTTGAGATCCTCATATAATCTTTCAATCTAGTCTTTGGAATGATTTATGCAGAGCTTTAGTAGCTAAGAGAACAATAGTCAAGTTCTAGTGCTTGAAATCTCAGAGTGTGCATGCCAATATGTGAAAAGGTGGTCTTAGCTTAATGTTAGAGCTTGGCTTATGTAACTGACATCGGCAATCCCACCAGTGTTGGCATAGAACTATCGATGTCATCCGTGGGTTAATCAACATCAGTGAAGAGAGAATAGATAAAAGGGATATTTTTAGCTCTTTGGATGTTTTTCCACCTGCCAAGTGCCTCTTCCATTGGAGAATGGTCAAAATAAGGGCTTATGAGGCACGGGAGTTGGTTAGGGAATCAAGATGGGGTGAGAATAGGTCATGGGTAGTTAGGATTTGGAGGACCTCGTCTCAGGCTGACTCATAGGCTAAGAAACGGTCTTAAGGTGAGGTGTCTAGGTGACGTGTCCAAGGTAAGGTAATTAATTTAAAATAAGTAACTTTTAAATTAATAAGGTGTGCAAGTGTGGGTTAGGAGTGTTAACATTTAGAAGGGGACCAAGGGGGGTTGACATGATATTGGTGTCTACATTTTCCCTTTATTGTCTTGTAGTTTATTTTGATGAATTGCAAGACAAAAATAGATGTAGGTTGCCCAAGATATGGGATGAGGTATTCCCCCTCAAAATAGGAATCAAGAGAAGGTAATCCAAAATTGGGTGTTGATTTGATAGGTAGTGGATGGGTAGGGTGAAGTTAGAGTGTGAATGCTACAATAGTTGAGATTGTGCATATACCACTTCACTTGATAGACAGGTCAAATTGTCATAGGAAAGGCCAAGGAAGACTAAAATTGAAGTAACTAGTCCCCAGCTTATTAGTGGTAGCTGATTGGGTTAAAATGATCAAAGTTGTAGCTCCAATAGTTGAGGGGGACTAAAATCGAAGTAACTAGTCCCCAACGTATTAATGGTAGCTGATTGGGTTAAAATGATCAAAGCTATAGCTCTAATGGTCGAGGAGGACTAAAATCAAAGTAACTAGTCCCCAACTTATTAGTGGTAGCTGATTGGGTTAGATCGATCAAAGCTATAGCTCCAATAGTCAAGGAAGACTAAAATTGAAGTAACTGGTCCCTAGCTTATTAGTGGTAGTTAATTGGGTTAGATCAATCAAAGTTGTAGCTCCAATGGGTATCATGTTCCAAGTATCTAGGCTAACAAGTGCTCCAAGAAAACATGAAAATGTCATAGATATTGGGGATCAACTTGGTCGTGATCTAACAATAGGTGTGAGGGGCACGTATAATTTGCTAGCTATTTATGAGGTAGCATATGTAATCAAAACAACCAAGGCAAATTTGTCTCGAAAGTGGTCATGGTTTGAGGAGATAGTCATGCTCTCTGAATTCATTTGTCAAGTCGAGCTGAGATATAAGTGATCTCGAGTGTTGTTTTTTGTGGTTAGGGAGATGTATGTGATCTCCAGTGTGCCCCATGAGAAGTCTAAGGTGACTTCTACAGTGTCAGGGCTAGTTATTTGGTCATGATTTTGGGTAGTTTTAAAGAAGACCTATATTTTTAGGTCATCGACGTTGGTTAGGCCACTGATGTCAGTAAATAGTTAGAAGGATTTTGTGGTCATATCATTGATGTTAGTTAGACAAATAATGTTGATAATATAGAATGGAATTATTTTGCCGACATTGCAAGAACATCAATCGATGTCGGTGGCTTAAGACACAATTTTGTTGATGTTGGCAGCCTAACAAACCCAATAAAAGTGGATTAGTGGCCCACCAAAAGTCATTTATGACTTTTGAAATGTTGAAAAAGAGAGCTCTGAGTTTTTGAGTGATAGAGACCTCCTATTTGTCTGTGTCAGTAGTACTAGGTGTCAGGGTGTGATTGGTGAGGAGTTTTGGTGAGTGTTGGAGTGTTTGTGAGTTTTTTGGAGTGTTGTGGGCCACTGGTGATTGGATTGAGGAGTCAAGGTAGACAGAGATGGTAGACACCATAAGAGGCCCTATAGAAGGACCACCACCATTGGCACCCATTATACCACCTCGATAGTGATGACGAGATGAGGTAGGGTGTGTTATTTGAATTTTTAATTGGTTGTGAATTTGATGTTATTTTTGTAATTTTTTGAGTTTTTAACAATAGATCAGGGGGAGGTGTATTAGAAGAGTTGGTAGGTTAGGTAGGGTACTTTAGGTAGCTTTAAGAGTGTTTTGGGGGGTTTTTAGAGGTAAAGTGGGGAAGCCCTAAATTTTAGGGCTTGCCCTGTTCAGCCCTAGGGTCGAACCAATCACTGACATTGGCGGTGCTCCTGATGTTAGCCAACAAAGTGATCGATGTCGATCAATATGACTGACATCAGCCACTTTTAGCCATCGATGTCATCAAGTTAGATGTTGATGTTGGTTAGGTTAGAGCCATGATCAGCACCCTAACTAATGTTGATTGCTTATTGAAGGTTGTTTAGGCCTTAAAAAGGTTGAAAATGATAATTTGGAGGGCCTAAGTCATGTTGATGCACTCTCGAGTGTGGTGATGGCCATATAAGTTTGTTTGATGGGAAAGTGTAAGTCAGTTGTAGAAGTTACACAATGATTTAATTGAGCTAACTATAAAACACCCCATGTCAACTGAGTACTGCCTACATACCTCATGTGAGGAGCCTCAGGCCGATGTAGTTCTCCCAAAAAGGGAAAGTAGAGGGTAGGTTATGGATTGAGTTTAACTAGGTTAGGTCATGGATAAAGGTTAGATGGTTAAAAAGACTAAAAATGAGGTAGTTTAGGATAGGTGGTGAGCCTAGGGTTTAAGGTAGGCAGTGAGCCTCGGGTTTAGGTAGTTGGTCCATTAGGTAGATGAACGAATGAATGGCCGAGCTAACTTCAGAAGACCTTATGTCAAATGAGTGCTGCCTACATAGCCCCTATTTTAAGGGCCTCAAGCCAATGTAGTTCTTCCAAAAAGGGAAGAAGAGTCAAAGAAGTTTTTAGTTTTTTGCATAACATTTGCTAACATTGTTGTGTGTGTGTTGCTTGGATGTAGGCTAGGCAGACATTGACACAACAAGATCATCTCCCTAAATTACTGACGTGGATGCATCAAGACATCACAGGGGATGAGTGGGCACATATGGCTATTATAGGGCTCAGTGGGTTACGGTGATATTGTTGAGTTGCTAGGGATGTCAGTTTGATGGTGGCATTGATCGAGCGGTGGGATCATACCACCAACACCTTTCACCTGCCGACTAGAGAGTTGACTGTTATAGTGGAAGATGTGTACCAAATTTTGTAGTTGCTGATACATGGGGTAGAGTTATATGCATGCTTGAGAGAGGAGTATGACATTCATATGGTTACATTGTCTAGGGAGCACATTATTGAGGTGACCTACCATTTAGTGAGTTTTGTCTATGAGCCTATTTATGCTACTGATGAGGATGAGCATTGACTAGTCATTTTGAAGATGATCGGCATCACTATATACACCCTTCCTAATGTAAATAGAGGGAGATTCCTAATCTTGATGACTAAGGTTTTGGCAGACATGTTAGGAGAGCAGATAATTTTTACATGGGCTCTAGTATTTTTAACTTAGTTATACAGGGAGCTATGGGGGATAAGCCAGTGGTGGTGGTATAGCTTGTATGTGGGCCACCTCCTACACTATTGGACTTATGAGCATATCATGGTTACATGACCTTTTGGCCTCCCAGTAGCGATCCAAGCTGGCTTTAGAGTTGGTTTCAGGCAGTGGTGAGAGGTCATGGCACAGACACATGTAGATTCTATCATCTGAGATATTAAATATAATAGGGGGTATTAGATGCCCTAATCCCAACAAATATCATTTGGAGGCCGTACTTGTTATATCTAGTGTTCAGAGATTAGACAGAGCAGCTAGTGGGGGTTTAGGGCTTGTGATGGGTGAGGGGCAAGTGAGCTAGTGAGCTTGAGAGAGTTCTTGTTGAGAGAGTGCGGTGCCAGTATGGGCTGTTACAGGATGTGCCACTTGCTCTCCCATAGTATAGACATGATGATATTGAGGTTCCCCTCTAATTACTAGAGGAGATAGAGTATCCATATTTTGAGGAGATACCTACAGATCTAGGTGTGGTAGATTTGGGGTATACGATGACCTACTTGGCTTGGTGGGTAGGTCACTATGCTACAATTTAGAGGGGATCACCTCCTAATCTGTAGGTGGTCAATAGAGAGAGGGATGCCACTATTCAGGTGAGAGATGTAGCATGAGCATAGGTGGTAGTGCTTTAGGGACAGGTGACAATTTTGACAGTGTAAGTGGTTGCCCTGATAGGATAGGTTACTACATTACAAAGGCAGGTGGTAGCAACCCAGGCACAGGTATTGGCAGGGTAGGGTTTTGTAGGGTAGGGCCCTATTCAACCACTACCACAGTAGCTAGTGCAGTAGCCAACTCAGCCACCGCTAGAGTAGCCACTGCAGCCATCAGTTTAGTAGCCACCTCAGTAGGCAGTGGAGCAGCCACCTCAGCCACAGCCATAGAGTTCTCTATAGGGCATGGCATTGGGATTAATGGGTCCACTGCAGAATGTACCTATATCTAGGTAAAATGCTATGTTGGATGAGATCTCATATTATGAGGATGTCATCAGGGAATTTTTGTAAATCTAATGATATTTTGAGATGTTAGCTTAGTAGAGATCTGTGTCGCATGCCACTACCTCCATTTCTCATAGATGGTGATGGTCAGAGGGTGGAGACGATTCGGTATCTTTGTGACCACCACCACCACAACCTTGAGGTGTTTGTAGTTGTTAAGGTGTATATATATACCAGCCTACAATTTGTTGATGCAAAATGTACATATATTTTGAGAGAGGCATATATATATTGTACTATTTCAGATATTTTTGATGTATACCTTAATTTGGCAGTTATATATATATGAGATGTTTGAGATATTGACATGTTATGGATGTGACTTTGTGTTAGTTGTTTTGGTTATGTTAGTATTTTTAGCATTTCTTATATGTTTGATGGTACATGCTTGAAATGATGAGTGTATGATGGTGTTATAGCCTTTTCCATATTGTGTGATGGTGTATGTTGTAACATAGGTTATGTGGTTTTTCATCCTTAGAAATTTTCCATATTGATGATGGTGTATGCTAAAAATGAAATGAGTTTATTTATGCTTCAGCAAGTTTCTATATTGGTGATGGTATATGCTTGACATAAATTATGTTTGGTTGATAATTTCCATGTGTATTGTTTTCCATAGAAACTAATGTGAATGGGCTATGATAATTTATATAACACAAATAGGTATTTGCATTAAATAAATCATGATGTTATTTTAGTGGTTAGAAAATGTTTTGGTTGTATTTTATCAAAAACATGTGATGTTATTTATGATAAAATTGAGTTGAATGTTAGGTTCATAACTTTATAGTGAAAATTATGAAATGACAATATATGAGTATATAATTTTAAGACACTGCGTCCTAAAAGATAAACTGGCATGTGATGAAGGTGTGTAAGAAGTGAAAGGCACATTACTCTTTCATTGAAAAGGACCATAATGATAGCATAGATAGGGTTTTTACAAATAAAATCCCCGTTCATGCATTATGTCATTGACCATTGGTTTTTGTTAGAGAAGTACCCTAATCACTTAACGTTAAGTGAGCTTAAAATCCCTTGGGTATTTTGGGGTAATAGATGTGATTATGTGATATGTGAGGATAGCATAACCCTTTTTAGCAGGGATAACTTTTCCCCTTTTATAGGTGACCCTAAGAATGACTATAGGCAAGTCCATGACTTAATAGTTTGTTAGTCGGTTTTTTTTTTTTGTTTGGAGACTGATCAATGCGAGAAGTCTAGTTGGGGATGTTGTTTTTGTTTTGTGGTCATGTGAAGCTGATCGATGAGAGGAGCTTCTGAGAGGGTGTTATTTTTGTAACAAAATTTAGGCATAGCCATCCTTTGAAGGAGTGGTCTATATTTTGCTTTGTATGTTTTGATTTCTTTGAATAGCTATCTTTCAAGGGAGCAGTCTATTAATTACAACAATAATGCAGCTGTGCTTCGAGGGAGCAGTCTACATTTATAATTTATGACCTTTTAATATTTTGTTAGGCATCCTAGTTTTATGTTTTTTTTGTTAACTAAACTTTTAGTCATGGACTAGACTATAGAGTTTTATGGGTTTCACTTTTATTAGGACAAAGGATTAATGCTTAAAAATAGGTTAACTATTTTTTGTAGGAAAAAAGGGTTGAAAGGAATAGGAATGAGAATGACGTGAGTTGTTCAAGGGACGAGCTCTAGTTAAACATCAAGTGAATGATTACTTGGTTAACAGTAAAATGGTCACAGATGTAAGGCATTAAGGGGCTCAGGTTCTGGCCAGCCTTCAAGAGAAGACAGACGATAAGTGCCTGATCTATACTTGTGCATTATTATATAAAGTCTGAGCCAATTAGGAGCAAACTTGCCTTATTTTTTTCTTTCCATATTGATCACATGTTGGTTTTCTTTAAGGATGAGATCTCTGATTTTGAAATCTCACTCTTTCATATTTTTGTTTTAGGCACGCTTGATGCGATCTTGGTAGATATGAAGATGATTAAGAGTGGCAAGACAATGTTCATCAAGTAACTCGAGTTGTGTTAATTGATCTTGATAAAAGTCATCGTTAGAGAGCATGTCATGTAAGGAGATGCGAAGAGAAGGTGTTTGTACTTCAAGAGGCAAGACGGCCTCGATTCCATACACTAAGGAGAAAGGTGTAGCACCCGTAGGGGTTCAGATGCTAGTGCGGTAGGCCCACAAAGTGAAGGGAATGTGAGTGTGCCAATCCCTTCCAGTGTCATTGACCACCTTCATTAGGATTTTAGTTAGGATTTTGTTAGAAGCTTCTATCTATCCATTTGCTTGTGGATAGTAAGGCAAAGAGAAGCGGAGTTTGATGTCAAAAGTGTCATAAAGCTTTTAGATAGTTTTATTTTTGAAAGATTTGTTGTTATCAGTGATTATCTTATGAGGTACACTGAAATGATAGATGATGTGGTGGTTAATGAAGTTGATGATTTTATCAGCTTTAGTGGAGATGAGGGGTACAGCTTCCACCCATTTAGTGAGATATTCAGTCACTATGATAATAGACTGATGTCAAAGAGATGAATGAGGGTTAATCTCACTAATTAGATCTAAGCTCCATTGTGAAAAGGGCCAGAAATCCTTAGCAACCTGTAAAGCGTGGCTAGGGACGTGAAGTAGGTTAGCATGTTGTTGGCATTTGATACAATGCCAAACATAGTCACTGTAGTATTGGTTAAGAGTGGGCCAATAATAGCCCAGGTGGAGGATGCACTTTACAACTAAGTTACCACTAAAATATCCTCCACAAATCCCATCATGGACTTGTTTGATGGCATGAGATGTCTTAGTGGTCATTAGGCATCAAAGAAGGAAGCCATCGAAACCTCATTTGTAGAGAAGACCCCCTAGCATGGTGTATCGAGTAGTACTCTTGATAAAAGCTTGTTGTCCATTGCTAGAGAGGTCAGGAGGAATGATAGAATAAGTCAAGTAGTCAACAAGTTGTTTATACCAAACATCATGTGGACTAGAGTCGATATTGCCAACAAAGTTGATGTCAGTTGAGATATATGAGGGCAACACCAAATGGCATACCATGACATAGATTCTCAAGGAAGCAAATGAAGATGGGATGTGTGAGGTGAGAGAAGTCATTATATCAGCAAACTTATTCGTATAGCAAGGACTAATTTGCAAGAGATAACGGTCAAAAGACCCTAAAAATGTGTCAACACAGTGTTTATATTGTTTCAAAACTTTGTTTTTATAAATATATGAATCGTTAATCTGATTAACAACTAGTTGCGAGTCACCAAAGATATTGATTATCTTAATGCCCAAGAAAATGGTAGTTTGAAGCCCCAAAATTAAGGCTTCATACTCAGCCATGTTATTGGTGCATTCAAAGTTGAGTTTGAAGGATAGAGGCATGGGATCACCCTCATGAGGGATGAGAATGACCCCCACACCCCTACCGAGTTAACATTTAGATCCATCAAATAAAATTATCATTTGATAGGGGATGTCATCAGTGGATAGCATGGTGATAGACTCATCAAGAAATTTGACGTTAGAGGGTTGGTTATTAGGTAAAGGGGCATCTGCTAGTTGGATAGCGATCATTTGCCCCTTTATAGACTTTTGTTGAATGAATTTCAAATTAAACTCAATGAGAAGCATGAGCCAATGAGCCATACATTGATTTTGGTATGGCTTGGAATGGATGTATCTAAGAGGGTTAGTGTGGGTGATGACGTAAGTCTTGTGGTTGAGGAGATAGTGGCAGAGTTTGAAGGCAACAAAGACTAATGCCAAGAAGAGTTTTTTGGTATGAGTATACCGAGTTTCATAGTTAATGAGCATTTGGATTATATAATAAACCACTTACTCATGATGTTGTTCATCTCGATGCATGATCATGGCACCTAAGGAATGATCTATTGTTGAAATGTAAAGATTGAAGGGTTGGTCATCTTTAGGTAGAATAAGGACTGGTCGAGAGACAAGATAGCATTTAAGAGCATCAAAAGCCTCTTAGCAATCCTTATTCTAATTAAAGGAGACATCCTTCTTGAGGAGGTGATGGAAGGGTTGGCATCGATCAGATAGCTGTGAGATGAAGTGATGAATAGATTGAAGCTTCCTTTGTAAGCTGTAAAGTTGTTTTAGGTTAGTTGGTGGGGGCATCTCAAGTATGGCTCAAATCTTAGCTGGATCTACCTCAATGCCATGGAGGGAAATGATGAAACCCAAAAGCTTCCTTGAGAGAACCCCAAAGATGCATTTCTTGAGGTTGAGTTAAATGTTATATTGTAATAGGTGAGTGCATATTGTTTTGAGAATGGTTAGGTGGTCATGGCAAAGTTTGGATTTCCTCAGCAGGTCATCCACATAGTCCTCCATGATTTTATGGAAGAGATTGTGAAAGATATAAGTCATGGCATGTTGGTATGTAGCGCCTACATTTTTTAGGCCAAAAGGCATTACCATATAGCAAAATGTCCCCCATGGGGTGATGAAGATGGTTTTATGTTGATCTTCTGGGGCAATCAAGATTTGGTTATATCTTGACAACCCATCCATGAGGGATAGCATCTCATGACCAGCCATAAAATCAACAAGTTGGTCAATGCTTGGCAAAGGAAAGTCATCCTTTGGGAAAGTTAGGTTGAGGTCGCAATAGTCAGTACAAATTTGAATTCTCCCTATTGCTTTTGTGATAGGGACAATTTTTGATACCCATTATAGATAATCAATGGGTTGGATAAATGAGATGGAGAGAAGACGTTGAAGCTCCTCTTTGACAAGGAGTGCGATGTGAGGATGCATCCTGTAAAGCTTTTGCCTGATAGGCTTAGCTTTGTGGTTCATGATGATGTTGTGGATGACAATGTTAGGGTCAATATTGGGCATATTGCTATAAGACCAAGAAAAGGCTTTGCTATGATCTGTAAGGAATGTGGTATAGCCAATTTGTTCTTGAGCATCTAAAGATTGACCAATCTTTACAATGTGAGGAACATCAAAAGATGGGAGATTAATGTCAACATTTGATTCGTTTAACATAACTTGTGTTTCTAAAAGAAGTGATCATTGTATGAAAGAGTCATCCGCACCCATGTAGGTGAGTATGGCATCATCGTCTAGGCATTGGACAGTGTTGATGCTAGAAGATTCATCATCTATCATGTCTAGATAAATGAGAGGAAGAGACTTGGATGCCTCACCTAGTTGATAGGTCAGAGGTTCCAAGTGAATGGTGTTTATGAAAAAAAAATTAAGAGGGATGGAGACCACCGACTCTTTAGGTGAGGGTGGGGGAATAGGCAAGGTTGGAGGAGAATGCTCTATGATAGTTTCATGGTGAGGGATCTTAGAGGATTTTATAGGTTCTTTGAAACCCATGCCATGTCATTTCTTGGAATTTTTGATTGCCTCATCATTTGGAGGCTCAATGGGCTTGTGGGGACCTTGTTCATAACACCCAAAGCCAAAACCCTTCCATGCACACCTATGAAGATAAGTGTGAGCAAATCTAGGTTTTCTAAGGAAGGAGAAATTACAAGTGAATAGTTAGGGTGATGAGAGAGGATTTCTAATAGTAGGAGCCTGATCTAACCCTCCATAGGTGAGATTAGTTTGAAGATCAAGAGGAACATATGGGATGACCATTTTGATGTGATGGTCATAGTTAGGGTGGTGATGAAGTTTTTCATATTCTTTTGGAGTTTGAAACATGTCAAGGGTAAGCAAACGATACTCCCCAAGTGAAAGGCATTGGAAGGTATCTTCCATAAGATATTTTGTGGTCACTTGAGAAGTAGACGTAGGTGTGACTGGTGTCTTCGAGCTTGTCGAGGCTTCCACAGGTGGAGGTGGTATTCAGGTGGATGTTTTCAAAGGGATGAGAACATCATTAGGTCAGTAGGTCATGTTGCATGTTTTAAAGGGGAAAGGGTCAATAGGAATGACATGAACTTGCCCCTCATGTTCACACTCGACACAATGATGCAACATGGAAGGGACACAGGTCATGGAACATATCCAAGGTCGTCCCAATAGAATGTTATATTAGAACTCCCCTTTAATGATATAAAAGATTTCTAGAATTGTACGTGGGCCAACATGAACATGTAATACCATAGTGCCAATGGTAGTGGCGGTGGCATCGTTGAAAGAATGAAGAATTGTGTCAGTTTTTGACATGCAATTCTTCAAAAGGGCTAGTTGATCATATGTGTAGGTAGAAATGATGTTGATGCTAGCACCTCCATCAATCATAACTCGCTTAACATGAGTTTGATCAATGTAAGATGTGATAAAGAGGGTGGGATCCTAATCTTCTAGGTTGTAGGCAGGAATCTCAGAATCACTGAAGGTGATGGAGGCAACAGTGGGTAACGATTTGACTAAAATAGCCAGTGGTTGGGGGTCTTCAGGTTAGACCTCCACTACCTATAAAGCTTTGATCAAGGCTTGGCAATGTTGTAAAGAGCTTTGTATTAGGTCATACAAAGACATCTTCACAAGGGTTTGGTGAAGTTGTTTCACCATGGAGTCGTGAATTACCCTCAAAGATGTTGGTTGAGATGTGCCCAAGATAGAAATTTTGGGCTTTGGTGGTGGAGAACACTTGATGATTGGATATGTCCAAGGGGTAGAAACCTACTCTTTTCCTTTATCCTTTAGGGTTTGGGACTTGGTGGCTACATTAATAGTGTTGATTTTGAATAAAGGGGGAGAAGGTGGTAGAGGGACCATAATCTCACATTGGGATCTTGATTCAAGTGAGGAGGTTTGGGAGGCATGGGATGGTGTCGGTAGTTTATCAAAAAGGTGGTCAAAAGAATCCTCAATGAGAAGGGTGTCCTTTTTGAGGTGTTGGTGAATGACAACCTTAAGAGCATAGCAACTCTCAGTGTCATGCCCAAGTGTGCGATGATATAAGCAGATTTGAGTGTCATCAAACCAAGATGGTTTTGATTTAAGAGGTCAGTATGGCTTAATGGGTAGAAAAATGATGCTAGAAGATTGAAATAATCAGTGTAATAGTGAAGCATAGGAACCCACTAATGGGTCTACACTCATTGTTGTAGTAGGGGTTGACAACTTCTATTTAGGAGTTGTAGGGGGAGTTTTTCATAACACCTTTTTGGTTGGTGGTGTGGCCATACACGTAGATGGCACTTTTTTGATGAGAGGTGTCAAATTGCTTGGAGGAAATATGTTTTTGATGGGTAAAGGGAGTAATGGAGGCAGTTTGTCTTTATGAGGTGTTGGAATAGGGAGCACTCTTGTTAAAGTGGAAGGATGTGGACCCAAGATAGAGTTCAATGGTGAAGGTGGGGGAGGAGTAGACTAATGTGGTTTAGCATCCTCCTTTAGTATGGTGTGAGGACCACTACTGTGCAGGGTGAGGTTCAAATCTAACTTCACTTGTGGGTGAGTTAGGTTTGATACAGGGCGAACACCAAGAGATCTAATCTATTTAAGCATGGTGGACACCTGCAAGGGTTTAGATTCAGACATAGAAGGGTGAGCTTTTGATGATTTAGAAGTGGAAACCTAATCCTCATTAGAGACTTTGGGGTAAATCATCATGGAAGGGTTGGCAGTATAAGGCAAAGTGGGATGTGTAGGATAAGGAGCCCTAAGTTTCTCCCATAATGCCTCATACTCTAGATTCTTAGAATGGAGGAATCCTAAGTTTTTTGCCAATCAAGAGAAGGGTTTAGATGATGTCACACGAGGCCTTACAGTCAGTCCTTTAGAGGATTTGGGTGATTCTGAGAGTGGAAACATGTTGGATATAGTAATCTTGGGCCAAAGGTGAGAAAGAACCATCATGGGATCTTCCTCGGTTGAAGTGGATGAGGTGGTGAGTTCTTCTCTCGATAGAGAAGGGATTGGAGAATTTAGCTCTTTAAGCAGATAGAGTGCAAGGATGATCATGCCTCCATGTCTGGTCTAGGAGCATGGAAAGTATGATCCTCCATTGGTAATAATAAGGATAAGGGTGGGGCCACTAGCGTTGGTACCATCAAAGCATCCTCCAATATCGAAGAGGTCAAAGTAGACTCTCCTACGTGTAAAAGGGGGGTGGATGGAGGACTATCTTCCACTGGTGGAGGAAAAATAGGAGAGAAAGGCTCCTCTAAAGGGTAAAGTAGAGGGATGATGGCCCCTTCTACATGAGGGCATGGGGTATGAATGGTAAATTCTTCCAATGGTAGAAGAAGAGGGAAGGTGGGGGCAAGAGGAACAGGTAATACATGATCCTCACAAGGTAAAAGAATGGGTAGAGGAGGTGCTTTATGTTGTGGGGGTGATACAGGTGAAACGGGTTCATCCACAAGAGGAAGTGGATGAGGCAAAGGGAGCTCTATGTTTCATGGGGTGGTATGGGTAAAATAGGCTTTTCTATCCATGGTGGAGAAATGGGTTGACTAACCTCTTCAGATTGTGGGAGAGGTTGGATAGGAATGAAAGGAAAGACTATGTTGACTGTGCATATGTTGCGTTCTTGAGGGTCATCAACAATGGTCTAAACATTGTTTTGACTTGGGGGATGGTTAGGAAATGGTTGCCTAAAGACATCCATGTTTTGGTTGGCCAGCACATTAGGGTTATCCAAAACAAGGTTCTCTTTGTCTAACATGTCTTGAATAATGTTTTTTAGGGTTTTGCAATTATCCATGTCATGACTCTTGACACGATGATAGTTATAAAAGTTATTTTCCCTATATCATGCAAGGATGGCTCATGAGGGGTCAAATTGGATAGGTGGTCAGATTTGAGGGAGGTTGAGGACTCTCTGCTTCACTAATTTATCCAATATGGAAGCATATGATTCTATTATTTGAGTGTATCATCACTGTCCATACTATTGTTGGAATTATCTAGTGATGTTTTACAAAGTGAAGAGCTCAGATTGGTTGGTTGTGGTAGAAGATGGTGACCTAAGGACCATAGTGTTCACTAATCCCTTAGACTTGGGGTGGGAAGAAAAAAGTTTGGAAGAAGAAGGGTCATTCGGTTTTGTATTGGTATTTCTGTTACGCAATTTGACCCTATCTTCTTCGATTGTGCAGAGTTCAAGCTTTTGGGCCATAGTGAAAGCTTCATTGAATGTGTGTAAAGTTTGAACCCACATAGTGGATGAAATGTGCTTGGCACATGCTCTTGAAAAGTGCTCAATGAGCTCAAGTTGAGGTAGTGAGGAGAGTTGATTGATAAAACCTCTCGAACGGGTAATGAAGTCTGCTATTGACTCATCTTCAAATTGTCTAATGGAATAAAGGTCTGTGATGGAGACCTTCTTGGTAATATTGATTGAGAAACAATCGAGGAATAACTAAGTGAGTTAAATGATGGTGAAGAGAGAATGACTAGTAATGGAGCTATCCCAGTCAAGGGTAGTGCCAAAAAGTGACATAGAGAATGTGCAAAGCAATAATGCATCATCGTGCCTTATGAGGTAGCAAGCGTGTCTAAATGCTCATAGATGTTGTTATGGGTCCTCTTTACTCTGAAAGTGAGTAAATTTTGGGAGTTCCCACTGGCTAGGGTATGGTTGAATAGGAACTGAAGGGTGGATAGGTTCATTGTAGATTTGTTCATATGAAAGAACACTCCTTGAACCTAAAATAGATGTCTCAAGGTTGGACAACTTATCCATTAGCATCTTAATTAGATCGGCAGATGGATTGGCATGAGGGGCACCCCCTAAGTTATAGGGTACTTAGAAGGTGTTAGAAGGGGTATATGACATATTTGGTTGCATTTGTGTAAGTGCAACATACTGATAGTTCATCATAGGGGCTGATGTTGAGGCCAGGGGGGCTTGTGCCACAAAGTTGGAGGGCACAACTTGACTAGATGCTGCCAAGGGTGGTTGAATGGTGGCGACACTAGTTAAAGGATAAGTGGTCACTCTCATGTTTATAGGTGCAAGAGTGGATGGGATAGAGACAATCAAGTTCTGGAAAGGTGTCAAACTTGGTTGAATTGTTTGCATTTGAGGGGGTGCAGAAACCCCAATGGAGGTAGGGCAAGAAAGGATAGAAGGGGAGGCCAAATCTTAAACATTGGCCATGGTTGGGTTAATGGTCGAGGCAATGGCCTGAGTGACCATAGGTTGGGTAGCAGATACTATTGATATCATTGTTGCTTTAATCAAAGAAGTTGGCATCCCATAAATAGGGTTACTCAAAGGATCTCATGTTTGGCTTCTTGCGAGATAATGTTGGAGAGCCTTGACATTGTGGTCAAGGAATCTCTCAAAATCCTGATCCCCTTTGAGAACAATAGGAGGTTGATTAGGGGTAGGTTGGATAGGAGTATGCTTGGTTTCTGAAGTATGCTCCATTAGATGACTTGGCATGAAGGGCGAAGGTGGGAGTGGCTATTGACTCGTGTGGTCAACAAGGAATTTGGCTTAACTGCGTGTCAAGACCATCCAAGGAAAAAGGGGTTCAGGTTCTAAAAACTATGTATTTTAGTTTCAAAAAACTAGAATTTGTGTTAAACAGTAAGAAATTTGGGTTTTAAGCTTGCTATCTAATTTTATTTTTTAATTTATTTATTGATAGTGACTGATGTCAGTTGTTTAACCAATATTGATTAGAAAATGTTACCGATGTTGGTCAGTTAACTGATGTTAGTGAAGGTTTGGTTGCTGATGTTGGCGGAGAAACTGATGTCAATTTTTGTGTAATTTCAAAAACATAGAAGATTGATAGTTTTTGGAAGAAGAAGATATTCTGAGTTGTTTCAGACTTTAGAATGGTACGACCTTACTAGCTCAAACACTCAGATAAAACTAGCAGAATAGATGATTAGACAAGTAACCTCTAAAATGCTAGATTCCTAGGAATGAGTTTTAAAGTCGTGGTGGCTTATGCCTTAAGAGAATGTGTTGGGAGTTGGGCTTGTAGAACAGTTCCTAGAGAGGAAGTCTATGGCTAGTTTCAAGTTGTGTTATTGTGCTCAAAGATATCTGTGTTAGGGTCAGTACGTGGCTTGGTGTTAGGGCTTGCTCCCCTCACTTCACGAACCTAGAGCCGAGTTGGGCCACTTAGCCAGAATATACCTTCCCTATAGTTTATACTCTACCAGAGAATAGAGTGGGTCCTCCTCTTGGTGGTGAAATCTAAGTAAGATCATCGAGTGGGGTAAGGTATCTGCTAGGTGATGAAATATTAGATGGGCCTTGTCTCAAGTAAGTTTATGTGTTTGATTTGAAGTGATTGTGGTTTGGTTGTGTCACATTCATGCACTACGATTCATTCATAATGCTTTAATTACTAAGTGGGCTAAGTGTGCATCCAAGCAAGAATGAAATGTAGTAGTTTTTAACCCAAATTGAAATATGTTATTCAAATGCAAATAAATGGAGAAGAGGTAAAGAGTATGAGTTTTTCACTACTCTATGATGCATGTAAGAAGTAATGAGAAGAAAAAGAGATGTTCTTTTTAACCTCTGTTAATGATTTCTTTTTGAAACAAAAAGATAGAAGAGGTAAAAAAGAAGGAGAAAGAATTAATTAACTTTATGTTAAAAAATAGAAAGTAAGGGAAGCTAATTTTTTATTTCTCAAGAAATAAAGGCAAAGAAGAGGGGATGCAAGAAGTGAATATTTTTCTAATGCCTCTACATGAAAATTTGATTTTTAAAAGAAGAAGAATGAACCCAAGGAAAACTCCAAGGGTCCCACTGGGCATGCTAGAATGTTTCTCTAGATTTTCACTAATTACATTCAAATGAGAAAGAAACTAAGGTTAAGAGGTTATGGGTTTGATGTTACCTGAATTCAGTGCACACCATATCTAAGCCTTGTAGGAGCTCCTCTTTGGCTATGGAGGAAACACCTACAGTAAGAATGAAACTTAAACAAGAAAGGTGTTAGAAGAGGCTATGGTGGACTACGAAGCTATGCGCTCGGTCTTGAAAGCATGAAGCTCCTTAAGGGATGATAGTCCATTGTTTAAAAATAAAAGTATTACAAAGGAAGAAATGATAAATGACTAAAAAAATAGAAAAGTAGATGGTGTGTACCTATTCCTTGCAGTCTATGTATCTCAGAATGCTACAGAAGGCTAGCTGAAGATTTTGTCTAGTCTAGATGGGCTGTTTGGATGGCTTTTTGGTTTGTTGGTTCAGAACACAATCACCGACATTGGTAGGCCTATTGAGGTCAGTTGGATAAATGGTGCCGACGTTAGTTGGGCTGCCGATGTCGATCTGGCTGAAGGTGCCGATGTCAATTGGTCTGTCGATGTTGGTTGGGGTCATCAGCGTTGGATGGCTTTTAGAATATTTTTGGGATAGAAAGAGGGGTTTTTAGAAGTTTAAAGGTTGGTGTAGGGTTGTGAGAAGGTGAATGAGGTCTGAGGAAGGGTATAGGTAGAGGATTGGTGTGAAAAGGGGGTGAAAACAAGGGGAAGGCCTTTCAGCCCCTCTATGGAAGAAGTCAGGCCTCTCAATAGTATATTCTAAAACACTAAACTGAAAACCAAAGTACTTAGCTTTATAAAGTGAAGAACCAGAGGTGTTAGAATAGTGATTCCTATTGTGGCTGATGTGATCAGTGTTGTGAGCCAATGAAGTGAACATGGATTGCTTCAATTTAGTAGCTCGAGATCCTCATACAATCTTTCAATCTAGTCTCTAGAATTATTTGTACAGATCTTCGATAGTTAGGAGAACAATAGTCAAGTTATGGTGCTTGAAATCTCAAAGTGTGCATGCCAATGTGTGAAAAGGTGGCCTTAGCTCAATGTTAGAGCTTGGCTTATGTAACCAACATTAGCGATCCCACTGGCATCAGTGTAGAATTGTCGACATCAGTCGTGGGTTGACTGATGTCGATAGAGAGAGAATAGGTAAAAGGGCTATTTTTAGCTCTTTGCCCATTTCTCCACCTGCCAAGTGCCTTTTTCATTAGAGAATGGTCAAAACAAGGGCTTATAAGGCATGGGAGTTGGTTAGGGAGTTAAGATGGGGTGAGAATAGGTGATGGGTAGTTAGGATTTGAAGGACCTAGTCTCAAGCTGACTCATAGGCTAAGAAATGGTCTTAGGGTGAGGTGTCTAGGTGAGGTGTCCAAGGTGAGGTAATTAATTTAAAATAAGTAGTTTTTAAATTAATAAGGTGTGCAAGTGTGAGTTAGGAGTCTTAACATTTAGAAGGGGACCAAGGGGGGTTGGCATGATATTGGTGTCTACACAAACATCCCCAAGACTGCAGAGTAGTAAGATGATGCCACATGGTGACATCCCACTAATCAGGAAGCTTGGAGAGTTTGTCAATTTGCTCAATTCCCATGAAGTAATGTAAATATTCCACATGGATCTAGGAAATTTTTTTGGAGAATCATCTAAGTGATAAAAATCTTTTGTGAATGAGTCAGAGCTACTAAAATTTGTGAAAATGTCTATGTGGCATAAGAAATACTTTGAACACTTTCAAGATAAAAAGGCATAGTGAACATTTTCCTTTTCTTAAAAGCAAACAACTAAGAAAAAATCCAAAAAAGGACTAAGGCATGAAATTAAATTTCAAATACTTAGATTATTATGACATAGAATGAATAGTCTAACAATCTATGACCATTGAATAAAATGATGCCAATAATCTAAAAACATTTAAGTCATATATCTTGCCCATTTTTATTAGGAAAAGCTTGATGATTATAAAATTTTGACCAAGTCTTAATAATATGGGATTATAAATAATTGTTTGATATGAATCTACATATAATGTTTTAAAGGCCCAAATAAAACTAAAACTCAGACATTTACTAAGGTTGAAAGAATGAACAAATATAATTGTTTTATTATATTCATTATTTTTCAGCTCAATCATATTTATATCAAGGACTAAAAAATTAAGCAGAATAAAATAAATGAAGCACACGTGAAAAACTAAGAGGGTCCTCATTCAAACTTTTGAAATGGGGCATTTTGTGTAAGCACACAACAATGTTTTTCTCAGGAAGATAAATGAGCTTAATGAGATCAATAAGCCTAAGTTAGGTATATAGTGTATGGAGTGTGGTAAGCAAGAACATCATAGGAATTATTTTCCTAAAATCAAAACTAAATTCTAAGGCATATTCAGAGTACTAAGATATGTAACCTCAAAGTGTCATTTCCTCCAGTAGTACATTCAAAAACCATAGAACTTGTATTGTAATTTTTGTAAGTCGATTAATCATGATGAGAAAAGGTGTCATGATATATAGACACTAAAAGAGTATATCACCAATAATTTATTTATAATTTCAATGTAATAGATACCTATATGAAATAGGTAATTCTAGACCTAGAGGTGGAAATGACTAGAGTGACACAAGGTGGTCTTGAGTTGATGCCTTCACCACCATAATATCAGTCACAGGGTATGGATAGATGGATGTCACCATCTCTAAACTATTATTATTAGTCCTCATGGACTTTTTTGATTCCTCAACAACAACAATCCAATTAGGATGCATTATCACCCTAACTATAGTATAGCAGATATGAGGCACATTAATAATAGTTAGGAGGATTTGAGAGAAAATAATCTCAAGGTTGGGATTTTCAACTAAGAAAAGTAGGATACATGGGAGGATACCATGGTGGATACTAGGGAATTCAAAATATTGACAATTAACAAGCTTATCAACTAATTTAGTGTTATCTATGTGGTGAATATAACACTTTACATAGAAATACCCAACTAATCCTCAAAGATAAATGTACTAATTATATTATAGAATTATAAGACAACATCACAGTAAAGATTGTCAATTTTTTTAGAAATAGAGGAATTAAAATCTTGTGTGAAATATAAATATGATAAATTCATAACCTAAGAAGAATACATTCATGTAATCAGTCACAAGGCAACATCACATAGAGCAAGGATTTTCACCATTAAAAATGCCACCAGATCAAAGAATCAAAAAAGTTTAATTGAAAAAGTATAATGATCCTATGAGATAAAAGGGTTTGATGTATCAAGTATCACAAGTATTTTATAACATACAACAATAAAATACATCAAAAGGTGATTTTATAACTATTGATGCAAAAATGTATGGGCAGATTGTGTGCATAATGTGATAGGAAGGAGTAGTGACAACATTGATAGATCTATTGAAACTCTTGAGCACTCCATAAAATAAAAACACTAAACAAAATATTAAAAATCTTATGCATAATCTATTTGAATGTCCACAATGAGGGTAGTAACATACTAACAAGGTTGTATGGTATGCAGAAACTAAAAATCCTTGGGATGTTAACTCTAGAATAGATATTGAACTTGTAGGCTATGAGGTACCTAATGTTGTATTTTACTTTGGAAGCATAGTAAATATGATATCAAGATCAAAATGGGAGGATATTCAACCAACATTCATTTATAGTCTGGTTACTCTCAGTCTTGCCTATTATATAAGAGTAAAACCAATTAGATGGCTCAAATATGTAGAAATTAAGGTTGTTGACCTAAGTTTGCAAGGATATTTTAAGCTAATTGACATGAAAATTTATGAGATTCATTATCCTACTTTGATTGGTAATAAATGGACTTATGATGTTTAAATGATTATCAATATAGTGAAAAATCAATTACAGGTACACCAAAGAGATAAGATAATTATGATACCCTTGAAAAAGTCTAAGCATAAGCCATATGTTATCCCTAGAGAGCTAGAGTCACCTTATGTTTATGAGGATAATAGTTGGTTCAAGGTAAATGTAGATAATAAATAAAATTCTCTATGAGTTGTTGAATACCATTTATTTAATCCTCTGCTAGCATATCAAATACAACCACATCTAATTATATAGTCTATGTACAAACCAATTACAAAAAATTCACTAGCATATTATCTTCACATTGAAGAAGTAGGTTTCCCTTTGTATGATCACCAACTAGGTCTAAGTTATATTTCTTTATCTAATATAGGTTTGGTCACTCTGGATTACATAGATCCTACTCTAGAAGGTACCTTTCCTTTGGAAGAAACATCTTTAATAAGTGGTGATTCATATACACCTCTGTTGATTTGGGTCAAAGGAGATCATGAAGTGTGACCTCTAAAAATGGTGTTTTCTATTGAATGATAAATATTACAATACTTCATAAATGAGGGTATTAATCAGTTAATTTTCTAATTAGAGCATCATGTACCTAATATAGATCAAAAGGTAAGTGTGCTCGATTATGCATTGAAGGTAACTATTGTGACTTGGTAGGTAGTTCATAGGAAAATTCATCTATCTTAGGATGAGGCATGCAAATTGATGTGAGAACATTTTTAGATACCAATAAATGTTATGGTAGATTGGTAATAATTTTAATAAGGATAGTGTCTTTAATTGTATGTACATAGGTGTGTAGACGTATGTTATGTGTAGGGTGTTGTTGATAATTTTTCCCCATAGGTCAAATTATCACCCCTACCATTCAAAGCTTTGCATATCATGTCAATTTTTCTTGTGAGTCAGTTGTAGGTCTTGAAGAGTCCTTGAATAATCCATGGTTAATAGGTCATGAAGTTGTTTAGGTGATTCATGGTCTTTTATTTCACTTGTCTTGTTATTTACAGTAAAGTATTAATGTTGATCAAAGCAGCAAAAGGAGCAAGTCTTAGAGAGGCATGAAGTGAGAAAAAAAGGAAAACCTAATGAAGTGAAGTACAAGTCTTTTTTCCTTTTGAGACTCTTTAGTGTTGGAATTTCTTCAGACCTTTTATCTAAAGGAAAAGATCCCAAAGGTACTTTTCATTTTCCTAAAGGAAATAGCTTAGTTTCATTTTTTTTAAAGGGTTTGTCCATTTTGGAAAGGTCCATTTCAAAAAATCCAAAGGATTTAACTCTTGCAAAAAAGATGAAAGGTCACTTTTTCTATCAGAAAGGTACTCTTTTAAGAATTATGAAGGGTATCTTGCCTTCAAAAAAGGCTTTTTCAAAAGGAACAAGCGACCATTTCAACTTTCCCAAAAGGCACTTCTTAGAGAAAGGGGCACTTTTCAAAAAATCCAAAGGTCCATTCAAGTCAAAGGTCAAATAATGAATTCTTTTGGGAAAATTATTCGAGTGAATTCTTTCAGAAGAATTGTTCACAAGATATGGTCCATTACAACTTTTTTGAAGGGTCATTTTCTTCTTTGAATGGACCATTTTAGGAAAGCCAAAGGGCACTTTTCTCAAAAAAGTGGTCCACTTCAAAAGGGCACTTTCTTTGGAGAAGTGGACCAAAAAGAGAATTCCTAAGGTTATATTTCCTTTGAAGAAATGGTTCATTTCCACTTTGCCAAAGGGTCACTTTATTTTCAAAGTGGACCATTGCAACTTTTCTGAAGGTATTTTTTAAAAGGGAAATGGACCATTGCAATTTTTTCGAAGGCTCATTTCAAAGGTTCAAAGGACCATTTCAAAATTCTCGAAGGGTATTTTTCCTTTTAGTAAAGTCACTTTTAAAAAAATCCAAAGGGTATCTTTCCCTTTAAAAAGTCCTTTCTAAAAAAGTGAAGGGTCATTCCTTTAAATTCCTTTGAATATATTGTCTATAGGAATTATTCAAAGTAAAAAGTTTGAAAAAGTAATCATTGGGCTTGGAAATGGCCAAAGATAAAATATAAAGGAATTCATGACAGTTATGAAAATATCAAAATCTATGCCCTGCAAGTATCCATTTGGATTTAAAAATTCTAAGATGTTTTCACATATGTCAAAGATGGGTCTCATCAAGTAGTTGTTTGCATTGAAAAGAGGTCAAAGAGAGTTAGTGAATCTCAAGGGTAAAAGTGAGCATGACAAGTGTCAAAGATACATTCAACTAGAAAGAGATCAATGACTCAAAGGCATCCATGTACAAGTAGATTGACAGTGCAAATCAGGGATCTGAGTAAGTTTCCAACAATCAATAAAATCAAAGGAAGGCCCAAGTGACTCAAGCAGGAATTGGTCAGTGAAATTAATGGAGGAGTTTTTATCCTTTGATATGGCTCTCACCTTTGACAAGAAGCCACTCGATCAGAGGTAGCATGGCTAGGTCTTGATTTAGAGAGTGGGGATTTCATCCTTTTTTAGGTAGGACATGCAAAGGTAAGAGGGGAATGCCAAGTTTTAAATACAAGGATCAACTCATTCACATCAGGTAGGGACATGAAGCTACCCTCGACATGGCTTTGATAATTCAAAATGAAGGTACATTAATGCATGAGGGGCTAAAAGAGAAAAATAGTGAGATTTGTGGTGATCTCAAAATCAAAGTGGTTACATGCTTTTAATGCTAAGGAGCTCAAAAACAACGAGTGATTTGAAATTATTGGTGACTTTTATCTTAGTTACCCACTCTAACATGAAAGTCCCTCTTCTCTCTTGTCCTTTCTTATATATACACAAGCTTTCAAGCCATTATAAAGGGTTCCTTCTCTTCAGATATCAATTTTTTTCAATGTTTAGAGGACATCTGTATTTTGCCTCTTTTGATGAATAAGATAGAATAGACATCTCCTCAAAATTCTTGTGTTTTAGTGTTATTTTTATGGTCTATTGGGAGGTGAAAATGATAGCTAAGTCTTCCTCTCATTTTATCCTTTCCATTATTCCTATTTTCAAGTGTTAAGCTCATCCTTGTAGGTTGCATAGTGTGTTTTATCATCTTGTTTGTATGGTAAGTGTAAACTCTCTCTACTATCCTTGATAGACCTATTAAACTATTGCCTTAGATCATGCACAAGTCTGAACCCCTATGTGAAATACTAATGCTTAGAGGCTACCATTTGAGTAGCATAGTCAGATTCATGTCCTTGTTCATCTTCTTAGTGCACATCAAGTAGATAAGGGCCATATTTTTGGTGTATCACCATCATAGATAGGATTTCCCTTTGAGTTTATTTCTTACCTTTCCCTTCTTCTCTTTTCCTCAATAATTTGTGGCTATAGACTAGGGATCCTAAATGATATACCAAAGGGAGCTAGACCTTGGATCTAGAGATTAAATCCACTAATTAGGCCACCCATAGCCTAGGATTGTTTCCATGTTTCAGTAGATTATGAAGGCCTGAAGCTACCTTCATAAGGGTGCGAGTCTGATTGACAATAGTTTTTTAGCATGCCTAGTGGGATCAATTACTCCTTGTCATAGCTAAATTTTGAAGCTGAGGGGAAGCATTTTCAATAAAGGAGAATATCCATCTTCATCATAAGCTAAATATTTTTTAGGTTTCAAAGTTCATAACATCATTTAAGTAATTCTTTCATGCTAAAGGTTACCACAAGGTCAGGTAGTAAAGGTATTCCTTTTAAATTTATATCAAATAAGAGATCAAGGTTTATGAGCACAAATCCATATCCTCAAAAGAAATATTTGTCTCCCAATTATCTTATTATTCTAGGCACTACAATCCCCACTATCTGAATGGCTATCAGAAACCAAGTGTTCATTCCATTTAATAGAGGTAGCCCACTAAATTTAACCTAGTTTGATGACATTATTTTGTCTACTCTTAAGATCATCCCATTCTTCTCGAGAGAAAATCAAATAACTCTTATTGATCATATCCAAGATATAGATAATATCTATTTAGTCTATAATATTATTGAGGATATTGTTGCTATTAGATTGTTTATTGCTTCCTTTAAAGGAAAAGCATTATAATGGTATAGAAACCTACCAATAAACTCTATTTATACCTAAGATGAATTAGGCACAACCTTATTCAAGTAATTTGAAGACAAATTTGATCACCTCTCTTTGGTTGAACAACTAACTACCATAAAGAGAGTTCCTTATGAGTTCATGTCTAATTTTAATCTCAGATTATAAATAACATGGACTAAGATACATGTGTTAATTAGGCCATCCCTTGAATATGCATTCTTGTACTATTTGAAATCCCTTAATTCTAACATTAGTGTGATGATATAGTTAATGGTTGGTGCTACCTTACCATATGCTTATGAGGTTACAAAAAGGGTAGAGAATAGTTTGATACAAGTTGGTAAGCTTTCTCCAAGACATCCAATGCCTATATTCCTAGAATTTAGGTCTATTCTAGCCCCTCAAATTCCTCAAATTCCATCCTTATCTCCTATACCATCCCTTTGAGCTCAAATTTCAACCCCTACTAGTCAAACTAGTGAGATAGGAGAGTTAAAAAGCTTGTTATAGTCCTTTGGGAATGTAATAGTACAACTCAAGAGGTAATAATTTTAGGCTAATATGCCTTATCAGTAACAAAATCAAACTACCTATCCACCCTTCAAGGATTAAAGGCCTCCTTATTAAAATTTTAGAGAGATTAGACAACATTATCAAACACAAGGATCCATAACTCCAACTAAGCCATATGATGCCATTAATCCTAATGATCCTTCTACTTCAAAGGCCATTTATCCCATCCCACCTCAAAACAACTTGACATAGGATTCAGGTTAGCAGTCCTCAAATCTCAATGATGCTCAAAACCAAGCCTTAGTATCACAAAACATCATGATGTCACAAATGACACAAGAAGAGTTTTCTTTTCAATGAGGTCATTACCAAGATACAAGTTTGGAATCACAAGGAGAGACTCAATGATTTTAAGGGAATATTGATGCCATTAATTCAAATTGGTAGGCAGATGATCATGTTGCTTTTACATAGAATGTTGAAACTAACAATCCAAGTAGTCAAGTTACAGCTGTAACTAAAACTAAAAGAAGAGCCATTGATGAGGCTCATGAGGTGACAAATGATTCAAGAACTCCTAACGTTATTTATAAGATTAAAAATTAACATCTTGTTTCCCTTATAACTTAGAAAATTTAGAGTGTTGAGGTTATTAAATTTCATTAGATACCTCTAGTCTGTGAGCAGCCAGTGTTTTAGAAAGTGTAACCAAAGGTTGGTGGATCTCTTTTCAATGTAGAGGATCAGATGAAGAGGTCTAATATCAACATTATCATGTTGGATTATCTTTCCATCCTAGGATAAAATGATATGCTCATATAAGAGCTTCCAAGTCTCAAATTGTCTCTAAAACCTGTTAAGAAAGAAAGTGTTGTCTTAACTAATTCAGATCAGCAAACTAAGCAATAAATAAATCAAGTAGATAATATGGTAAAGGTGGAAAAAACTGAGGTAAATTCAAATAAAAATCCTCCTTTATACCTTTATTTGATAGTGGGTGATACTCTGGTTCATAAATGTATGGTGGATAGTGGACCTAGTTGTATAGTCATGCCTAAGTAGATTACACACAAGATCAGCCTTATTTATGAGCCAAACACTAAGGGGGTATTGAAATTGGATGGGTCACCAAAAAATATGGTATGCATCATCAAATATCTTAAATTTACATTACATTCTTGTCCCAATGTTACTATTCATTAGGATGCTTTTGTGGTAGATTTGCCTCCTTGCTTTGTTATGTGCCTTTCAAGGGACTTCACCTCAAATATTGGGGGATATTTATCAGCTAATTGGACTTATTTGATGTTTATAAATAGGTATGGTACCAATTTAATGTTTCATTTTGAACCTATTACACATTTCCATATTGAGCCATATATTCCCAGTGTTGTAAACACCAACTGTATCATCTTTGATGATGTACTAGAAACTAGTGGAGTAGAAGATGGATCACCTTTGGATGAAGTTATAGATTTATTTATTGATGATTGGTCTTCCACTTTGCATGAGCATGATCCTCATAATCCGATTGAATAATAAGGACTTGGTGTGTATTACATTCATGAGAATGATACACTAATTTTGGCCTTGGTTAAGGAAGATGAACCTAGTGAAGGTTAGTGGCAATTGTACTTTGATGGATCAAAGAATAAATATGGTATAAAAGTTGTAATGATGTTGGTTTCTCCAAAAAACAAAATTTATTTCTATTCTATTAGATTTTTGTTTGGTTTTTCAAATAATGTTATAGAGTATGAGGCATTAATTCATGGTTTACAGTGGGATAGGAAGATGAAAGTCAACACCTTGCAAGTCTTTGGTGATAGTAAACTTGTAGTCCACCAAGTAAGAGGTTCAAATGCACATAAAAATTTGTTGAAAAATTTGTAGCTTAAGTCTTACAAGCATAGAATATGGGACTTTCTTGAATATTTCTAAGATTTTAACATTCAAGCAATACTAAGAGGTGAGAATAAACATGCAGATAGGCTAGCTACCATTGGGGCACAATTTAGTATCCTAGCTGATATAAAATGTGAAAAAATATAGTCTCATATAAAGGTGGTTTTAAGGCCCTCTATTCTAGATAATCATGAAAATTGGCAAGTGTTCGAGGATGATAATCAAATTATGAGAGTCTTGCAAGAAGTTGAGTTTTCTTCAAGAAACCAATCAAAGTATTTGCAGTAGTATGATGATTATATTGTGCATATAAAAAAAATAAGTTGCCCAATGGATTAGTCACACTTAAGAACATTTTCAGTGGTGATGATGAGTTAAGGAAGGAAAAGTCATCCTTGTCAACAAAAGAGGAGCACTATGAAAATGTAGAGATTATAGCTGGTAAGAAATTGAAGTTGGGTAAGGTATGCACCCATTCCCAAAAGGAACCTTCATTTAGTTATGCACTAGTTTTATTAATGTATTTGCATGGAAATATAGTGACCTCAAGGGGTTTGACCTAAGTCTAGCTCAACACACCATTGAGTTAAAAGCTAAAACTAAACTAGTGAGATAAAGACAAAGGCCCATTAATCCTAAGCTTGAGCATTTGATGCAAGTTGAGCTTCATAAGCTCATAAAGTTAGATATTATATTTCCAATCAAACACTCTGCTTGGGTGGAAAATCTTGTTCAATATAGAATAATAATGGTGAGATTAGATTGTGTATCGACTTCCATGATTTGAATAACACTTCACTTAAGGATCACTATCCATTGCCATCAATGGAACATATTTTACAACTAGTTGTAGGTTCAGAGAGGTTTTATTTGTTGGATGGATATAGTGGCTGCAATCATATTTTGGTCAAGGAAGAGGACCAATTTAAGATATCTTTCACAACCAAGTGGGGGACCTTTGCATACATAAAGATGCCTTACAACTTATCCAATGCTGGAATAACCTTTTAGAGAGCCATGGATATGGCATTCCAAGGCCTTCTTAACAAGTTTGTACTTATTTATTTGGATGATATAATAGTGTTTCCAAAGAGTATAGATGATCACTTGGTTCATCTTTAGTAAGTGATCAAAAGATGTAGGCAATTTGGGGTATCTCTAAATTCCAAAAAGTGTGTCTTCTAAATTCATTAAGGTAAGCTTCTTGGACATGTGGTTACAAAATATGGATTAAACATAGATTTTGAAAGGGTAGAATCCATTCTTACCTCTCTTTACCCAAGCACAAAAAGTCTTTGCAAATATTTTTAGGGAAAATCAATTTTATAAGGAGATATATCTCAGATTTTGCCATTTTATCTAAGCCATTTATAGCCATGTTAAAAAAGAATCAGAGCTTAAGCTGGTCTAAAGAAAGAATAAAGATTTTTGAGGATATTAAGAAGGCCATATCTAGTGCTCCTATACTTAGAAGCCCATATTTCAAAAAATATTTCATTTTGTATACATATGCTAACATGGACACCATTTTAGGCATTCTTATGCAACAAAATCATGAGGCTTTGGAGCATCCAATAGCTTTCTTTAGTCAAGGCTTGGAGGAGTATGAAACAAGGTACTCTTTTATTTAAAAACATGTACTCTCAGTTGTAAGGTCTCTTTAAAAGTTTAAATACTTGTTGTCTAACAATATAATACACATAATGATTTCTCATCTGAGCATCAAGGAGTTCATTTTGAACAAAGATATAAATGAGAAGAGGGCTGGTTGGATAACCAAGGTACTAGAGTATGATGTGTAAATTAAAGCCACAAATCTGGTTAGAGGTAAAGGACTTTGGGAACATCTAGTTCAATATTTTCAAAAAACTAATGAGGTTGTTTTGTTGTCAAATGATGAAGAGGATACAGCCAGTCATACCTCACCTTTTATCTAGTTTCATGACTTGGTAAGACATCTCCAAGATGGTATTTATCCCTCTCATCTAAGTGCTTCAAATATAAGATATTTTAGGTTACAATCAATTCCATTTTTTCTTGTTAATGGTGTTTTTTTCAAGAAGGATATCAATGGTATGTTGCCAAGTTGTATTGTGCCAAACCAAACTCAGAGGTTTCTTGAATAATTTCATGATGGATATGGTGGAGGAATTTTTTATACAATAAATATAGCCCTTAATATCATAAGAGGTGGGTACTATTGGCCTAGTGTATTTGGTGATTGCCATGCATAGGTTAGGAAGTGTAAACAGTGTGTTATGTTTGTAGGAAAAGTGAAACTTGCAACCTTACCTCTTCAACTGATTATGGTGGATCAGCCATTGGTCTAATGGGGTTTGGAATTCATTGGTCTCATAAATCCTCCTTCAAGTTTAGGACATGAATGGATTCTAACTGTTATAGATTACTTCACACATTGGATAGAAGCAGTGGCATTAAAAGAAGTAAATGAAACTAATGTTCTAGATTTTTATGAATGTTTGCTTACTAGATTTGGAGTTCCTTCAAATATTATTTCTATTAATGCAATGGATTTTATGGGAACTAGGATCAGACAATGGGCTGTCCAACATGGAATTTATCTTAGCATTTCATCAAACTATTATCTACAAGGCAATGGCCTTGCTGAGTCTATAAATAAGAACATATTGAGGATCATAAGAAGGAATATTGAAGGCAATCAGAGGTCATGGTATCTCAGGTTGAAGTTAGCTATATGGGTTGATAGGATCACCTATAAAAGATCAATAGCCAACTCTCCATACAAGCTAGTATATGGTAAAGAAGCAAGGATACCCATATCTCTTGAGTTTCCTATTTTAGAACTAATGCATCAAGTATGTTGAGCTTATGGAGTTGGAATAAGCAAGAAATCAATCCATTCTAGCCATGGAAATTCATCAAGCACAAGTGAAGAGAACTTTTGACAAAAGAGCTTCTTCACAAAGTTTCAAAGAAGGAGATTTGGTCCTCAAGTGGGATGAGGATAGAGCTAAACTAGGAAGGCGCACAAAATTTGACTGCCTTTGGAGTGGCCCATACATAATCTCCAGTTGTAAATCCCACAATGCCTTCTAACTTGTAAAGATGGATGGTGAAGAGCTTCTAATCCCTATCAATGGGATTCATTTAAAACATTGCTACTGATGAGCTAGGTTCCTTGTACATAGTTTGTTTATTTTCCTCCAAGTATTGTTCAAGTACATTAGTTTTGTTATGTCTTGTTTATGCATTTGCTTTGTTTAGCTAGTTTTCCCTATTTTATGTGTTTCCCTTCTTGTTTTGGGGAATGGGGTTGTCTTATTTCAATCAAAGGTTTTACTTTTCAATCATGGACCAGATTTGCCATTATTTTATGAGTCTAAATGTCATGTATATGGTTTGGTTCTCAAGCATAGTAGGCATGCTTCCCAGTTGAGTCACCAAAATGTTGATAATTTTGCCTCAAGGGTCAAATTATCACCCCTACCATTCAAAGCTTTGCATATCATGTTAGTTTGTCTTATGAGTTAGTTATTGGTCCTAAAGAGTCCTTGAAGAATCCATGGTTAATAGGTCATGAAGTTGTTTATGTGATTCAAGGTCTTTTCTTTCACTTGTCTTTTTTTTTGCAAGAAAGTACTGATGTTGATCAAAGTAGTGAAAGGAGCAAGTTTGAGAGAGGCTTGAAGTAAGAAAAAGAGGAAAACTTGATGAAGTGAAGTACAAGTCTTTTTTATTTTGAGACTCTTCAGTGTTGGAATTTCTTTGGAATTTTTATCTGAAGGAAAAGTTCTGAAATATACTTTTCATTTTCCCAAAGGAAATGGCTCGGTTTCATTTTTTCCAAAGGGTTTGTCCCTTTTAGAAAGGTCCATTTCAAAAAATCTAAAGGAATTGACTCTTGAAAAAAAGCTAAAGGGTCACTTTTTCTATCGAAAAGGTGCTCTTTCAAGAATTTTGAAGGGTATCTTCCCTTTTAAAAAGGCTTTTTTGAAAGGAACAAAGGACCATTTAAACTTTCTCAAAGGGCACTTCTCAGAGAAAGAGGCACTTTTCAAAAAATACAAAGGTCCATTCAATTCAAAGGTCAAATAATGAATTATTTCATTCAAATTATCTGATTGAATTCTTTCGAAAGAATTATCTACAAGATATGGTCCATTGCAACTTTTTTGAAGGGTCATTTTCTTCTCTAAATGGACCATTTTAGGAAAGTCAAAGGTCACTTTTCTTGGCAAAGTGGTCCACTTAAAAAAATTTGAAGGGAACTTTCTTTGGAGAACTGGACCAAAATAAGAATTATGAAGGGTATATTTCCTTTGAAGAAATGGTCCGTTTCCACTTTGCCGATGGGTCACTTTCTTTTCAAAGTGGACCATTGCAAATTTTTTAAAGGTATATTTTCAAAGGGAAATGGACCATTGTAATTTTTTTGAAGGCTCATTTCAAAGGTTCAAAGGACCATTTCAAAATTCTTAAAGGGTATTTTTCCTTTTAGTAAAGTCACTTTTAAAAATATCCAAAGGGTATCTTTCCCTTCAGAAAGTTCTTTCCAAAAAAGCTGAAGGGTCATTCCTTTAAATTCCTTCAAACAAATTATTCATAGGAATTGTTCAAAGAAAAAAGTTTGAAAAAGTAGCCATTGGGTTTAGATATGGTTGAAGACAAAAATTTAAAGGAATTCATGACAGTTGTGCAAATGTCAAAATCTACCCCCTACAAGTAGCCATTTGGAATTCAAATTCTTGAGACATTTTTGCAGATGTCGAAGATGGGTCTTGTTAAGTAGGTGTTTGCATTTAAAAGAGGTCAAAGAGTGTTAGTGAATCTCAAGGGTGAAAGTGAGCATGATAAGTGTCAAAAATGAATTCAATTGGTAGGAGATCAATGAATCGAGGGCATCCATTCATGAGTAGATTGATGGTGTAAATCAGGAATCTGAGTCAGTTTCCAACAACCAATCAAATCAAAGGAAGGCCCAAGTGACTCAGGTAGGAATTGGTAGGTGAAATTAATGGAGGATTTTTTGTCCTTCGATGTGGATCTCACATCTAAAAATTGGCCACTCAATCAAAGGTATCATGGCTAGGTCTTGATTTAGAGAGTGGGGATTTCATCCTTTTTTAGGTAGGACATGTAAAGGCAAAAGGGGCATGCCAAGTTTCAAATGTAAGGACTGACTCATTCATGTCAAGTAGGGACATGCAACTACCCTTGACATGGATTTATCAATTCAAAATGAAGGGACTTGAATGCGTGAGGGGATAAAAGAGAAGAATAATGAGATTTATGGTGATCTCAGAATCAAAGTGGTTGCATGCTTTCAATGTTGAGGAGCTCAAGAACAACAAGGAGTGATCCACAGTTATTAGTGACTTCTCTCTTAGTTTCCCACTCTAACACACAAGTCCTTTTTCTCTCTTGTCCTTTCTTCTATATATACAGGCTTTAAAGCCATTGTAAAGGTTTCCTTCTCTTTGGATATTAATTTTTTTTTGCAATGTTTAGAGGACATTTATATTTTGAATCTTTTGATGAATAAGATAGAATAAACATTTTCTTAAAAGGCTTTGTTTTAGTGTATTTTTTTATGGTTTGTTGGGACATGAAAGTGATAGATAAGGCTTCCTCTCATTTTATCCTTTCCATTATACCTATTTATAGGTGTTAATCTCATCCTTGTAGGTCACAAAGTGTGCTCTATTATATTGTTTATATGGTAAGTGCAAACTCTCTCTCTACTATCTTTGATAGACCTATTGAACTATTACCTTATATCATGCACAATTCTAAACCCTATGTAAAATACTAATGCTCAGAGGCTACCATTTGAGTAGTATAGTCATATTCATGTCCTTGTTCATCTTCTCAGTGCACGTCAAGTAGATGAAGGCCATATTTTCTATATATCACCATCATAGATAGGATTTCCCTTTGAGTTTCTTTCTTACCTTTCCCTTCTTCCCTTTTCCTCAGCAATTTGTGGCATAGACTAGGGATCCTAAGTGATATACCAAAGGGATTTATCCCTTAGATATAGAGATTCAATCTACTGATTAGGCCACCCACAGCCTAGGATTATTTCCATGTTTTAGTAAACTGTGAAGGCTTGAAGCTACCTTCACAAGGGTGCGAGTCTAATTGGCAATAGGTGTGTAACCTAAGTACTGGGAGCATGTTTTCAAATACATTTTGGCATTGCTTCCTACTACTTACTATATACATCAAGAGTGCATGCAAGAAATTGAGTATTGGGTTCAATTTCAATAAGAATTTATTCAAACATTTGTTTTTGAAGATGAAAATCATGTAGTACATAATGCTTTATAGAAATTCAAAATATTTCTATGTTTTGGGTGAGTGGAAGACATGAGTACTACAATAGATTCATCATCACATCAAAAAGTATCTTGCATTTTGAATATAACTATACAAAAGTATAAGGTTAATAAAATTAAAGAACATTTAATTATATAAAATTTTAATAGGATTCAAGATGAGTTGACAAAGTCTAGTGATAGTGATGAGGATCTAGATTTGAATGGATTCTTCTAACTAGAATGAAAATATAAGCCAATAAAATCTCAAATCATAGAACAAACTAAGGAAGAAAATCTATGAAATTTTAATATTATAGAAAAGGAAGGATAATGAAATATAAAATAATCCATTCATAGTGAATCTAATAGGATATACCATGAGCCATTGAAGAAAATTATTGATAATATTGGGACATAGTCTTTGCTAAATATTGTGACTTTTGGAGAATAATGAACTCAAAATGGTATTTTAGAAGGGTTATAATAAGTGAGGGACTATCAAGATGTTTTTTCTACAAAATTCATAAAGGTGAAAGGGGTAGATCCATCATTGGGGAAAATTCACATCGAACTTAAAGAGTGTACAAGTCCTACCAAGAATCATCCATATAGATTGAATCATAACATGAAGTTAAAGGTAAAGGTTAATCTAGATCACATGTAGGAAACATGTATCATTTATCTAGTTAAAAATGTAGACTAGGTTAGTCTTGTGGTTGTGTACCTAAAAACTTAAGTTAGATTAGGGTATGTGGAGATTATCGGGTGTTAAATGATGCTTGTACCAATGACCCATTTTTGATACATTTCATTGATGAGGTTTTGGAATCAATTTTAGGACATGAATTATATTCCTTCATAGATGGATTTAGTGTCTATCATCAAATACTCATTACAGAGTAGGACCAGGTCAAAACAACATTCATAACTAAATAGGGGCATTTTTCATATAAGATAATGCCATTAGGTCTAAAAAATGCTCTATCTATATTTTCTAAGGCTATGGTGACTATTTACAAGGACTTTATTCATGATTTTATAGAAGTTTATTTATATGATTGGGTTATATTTTATTTATTCAAAGGTCACTTGTCCAAACTATGGTTAATGTTAGAACATATTAGAGCTCTACAAATTGCATTAAACTCAAAAAAAATGTTTTTCACACCATTATGTGTTTTGTTGGGCTATGTATTTTGTAGTGAAATAATTTTGATTGATCAAGACAAAATCATAGTCATAGTGGGTATGCCTTCTTTGAAAAATTTTACAAAAGTAAAAGCATTTTTGGGTCATATAAGGTACTATAAAAAGTTTATCAAAGAATACATAAATATCTTTATGGCCTTGGAAAATTTATTATGCAAGGATACAAGGTTCCAATGGACATAAGAGTGCAAATCAACATTTTTTGACATAACATGAATCACCAACTTCACATCTCTTCAAAATATTTGTGATCCCTAATAACATAGAGGATATAGCCAAATTTATATAACAGGGAATCTTTCCAATGCACTATGTTGAGTGAGACAAAAATAAATTGATTACATGAGTTATTCCCTATATCATCATAAATATATTCTTGTATCAGATGGGAAAAGATGAGGTGCTACATAGTGTGTCTTTAGAGCATGAGTGACCTCAAATTATTGAAGAGACACATCAAGGAATCGTAGAAGGGCATTTCATAGGTGAATACACTATTAGGAAGATTTTATAGAGTGGTCTATGGTGACCTGCTCTATTCCAAGATATAAATCAAGTGACAAAACACTTTGATTTTTGCCAAAGGATGGGGAAACCTAACTTGAGGGATGAGATGCCTTTAAACCCAATGATCAAAAAATAACCTTTTTAATAGCATGGTATTGATTTTATGAGACCTATAATACCACCGAACAGATGCAGTAATGCAAGGTGTATCATTATTATGATAGATTAATTTTTTAAATGGGTTAAATATGTTACAACACCAAGTTTCAATACCAAATATGTAGCCAAGTTTTTTTATGAAAATATCATTATAAAGTTTGGGTGTCCAATCAAATTGGTTAGTGATAGTATATTGCACTTTATAAATAATACAATCAAAACTCTCATAGAAGAATTTATGATATCACACCATCAAATTAATGTGTATCACCCATGGACAAATACATAAGATTAAGCTTCAAATAAATTTTTGGGAAATATTCTAATAGATATATGCAATGTAAAATGAAATTATTGGGAGGACAACATTCTTACAATTCTCTAGGCATACAAAACAAACTATAAACATGCGACAAGATTTACCCCATTTCAATTAGTCTATGGACATGAGGTAGTAATGCCCATAGAATATATGGTTCCTAGTCTATGAATTTATATTATTATGAGACTTAGGGATCAAGACTCTCTGCAAATGTGGTTAATGGATTAACGAAAATGAAATAAAATGGGCAAAAGGCATAATGGATGCATGAAGTTAATAAGTTAATACAATAATCATGGCATGATTTTAACCTATGATCTAAATAATTCCATCAAGAACAAGCATTCTTACTATATGATATTAGATTTAGAGAATTTATGGGTAAGTTGCACATTAGATCTAAGGGAACTTATATCATTCGTGATGTTTCATAGTAAGGAAAAATTACCTTAAAATATCTTCAAAGAACCATTAACCAGGGCATATCAATGGTTGTAGGCTTAAGTCCTACCATCAATAATATCTATTATTTATAAAATAAATTTAGAGAGGGTATTGAGTAGCACCATTTAGATTAGGATTTTTCTTTAATGTTTTGTTTTCTTGTTTTTATTTAGGCTTGTGTGTGGTTTTAAAATGCAATTTTTATATCACAAAACATTATAACTACAATTGTTAAGTCAAATTCATAAAGTAAAATTTGGGAAATATTTTAGCCTGAAGGAAAGACAACATACAATGGGTACATGGGGATCATTAATTTAGTTTAATAACAGGGCATTGATAATCTAAGTACAGATAAAGGATAGTTAATGGTTATTCAAAATTATTAATGACAATACGCTTGAAATATTTCATCTTTCCTAAAGTAGATCATATTTTAGACTGACAAGACATGTACAATAAATAAAAGTGGATAGGTGAGAAAATGATGCATCACATCAATACATGTAGCTAGATGGGTCAATGTTTTTAGATGTAAAATAGAAACCATCACCTTTTTTTATTATTTATATCTATACTTGCTTTGTTTTGACACTCTAAAACTATATTAAATGAATAGACTTATTTTGACAATTCAAATTACAATATAAACTATATAATAAAAGTGACACTTTAGCTAATAGAAAATTAATATTAAAAATTAAAAAACAAGACTTTATACAAAAAACGTTGACCAAAACAAATATCTATACAAAAACCAAACTCTTATATTATAGATATAGCTATTAATTTATTATGGATTTAGTTTTTTTACTAAAACTTTAATTTAAACTATTAATCCCATCAAGTGGGTTGTAGTCCAATAGTGAGGATGATGGTGTAATAGGTGCTACCTATCCATCTACCAAGGTACAAATCCAAGGAGATACCAATAAAAATGGATGAGGCTAGGATCATTTCCATAGTAAAGTTGGAAGAATGGATACTTGATTTGGTACTAAGCCAAAAAAACATTATGTGCACCTGATCCTTGCCAAAGTAGGGTTTCATTTAAAAAAACTATTAATCCATATCCTAAAAAAAAATATTATTAAACCACAATCTATGACACCTAAAAACTAACAATTGAATTATATAATTAATACAAAGTTAACCTATAACTAAAAACAACACTAAATCAAACATTATGACCATTAATATATATTTTTTTTTAAATAGATTAAAAAATACCAAATTTCACATACAAATATTTAAGCCATGTTTTTGTATACATACACTAAAATAATGACCATACTTGATCTATTTAATCCATGGATTGTTTGAGATTTGAGAGGTGATGGATATTGCACACTTGGAAATAAATTTGGACTAATTTTCAATAACACAACATGAAAATTATGGTGGAGTTAAATTTGGATAGCAAATGAAAGAAATTAGCATATGAAGAGAATGAGATAAATGGATACATCAAAAACATATATGTGTTTCATGTAAATTTTCAGCTTTAGTTCTAGGAAAGAGATAAAATAAACTCAATATGAGTGTGGTTGAAAAACCTATTTGGTTGTGCGCACGTTGAATCAGAAGATTGTGAAGAGCTCCTCTTTGGCTTGGGAGGAAGACCTATAGTTAAGAAAGCATTAAAAAAATGGTTAATTAGTTAGGTAGGAAGGTGGATTGCCTAGCAAGCTAGATCTAAGAAATACATGACTTCCTTGGAGGTTGTCAATCCACCTTTTAAGACAAATTAATGCTGATAAAATAAGGTTGTATAAAGTAGATGAAAGTACTTAATTTAGGTGAAATAAATACTATTCATAAGAAATGCTTAGATTAAAAATATAACATTAAGGTGAATGCCAAATTATCCAAAATATTATCCAATTATGGTTAGGGTATTGTTTCTAGTCTATATTATGATAGAAGTCAAGAAAATAGGGTTTGGGTTGAGGTTAAAAAGTGGTTTCTACTTGTTGATTTTGAGTGTCTAGTTTTACATAGTGACCATTAGTGGTCAGGCTAACCATCGATAGTCAGGGTTAAAGGTGAAGGTTACCATTGATGGTTAAGATGACTATCGATGGTTAGGATTGAAGGTGAAGGTGACCATCGATGGTTAGGATGATTGTCGATGGTTACTATGGATGTTTTATAGCTTATTGATTCTAGATAGAATAGATTATAGGTTGGTTATAAAAAGATTGTGTAGGTTGCTAGAGGTTGGTTAATGGTTGTGAGGGCTAGAGAGAGATTTAAAGGTATCAAGGGTAAAGTTTTGGTACTCATGTGGTTGAGAATTATCAAGGGATGCTTGGTAGAGATGGATGTTTGGACTTACAAATATGTTAAAACTAAATAACTAAAACTTAAAACAAGAAAAATATACTTATCTTGTGGTTGATAATTGATACCTTGGAGAAGTTTTGGAGCTAGCTAAAGATGATTAATGATGAAGAGATACCTTCATAAAAAGCTAATAATTATTGATGACTTGTTCTTGATGATATGTGCACCTTTTTTCTCTCTCCTCTAGTTCTCCTCCTCTCATCTCTTTATATGGGAAAAGAGGAGAGGATCACCAAGATGTTAAATAAGAGGTTCAAGAGTTTTTCTAAAATTAATTTGATCATGCATGAATTCACATATGGATATATACAAGCTAATTATAAAAAATCAAGGTGGAATTATGTGCATGTTGAATGTTTAGGTGATGCACCCTGACCATCGATAATCAAGATTTCCTAATGGTAATCATCGATGGTTACGCTAACCATCAATGGTCAGGTCCCAAAGGAAAAAGGGGGTTGAATGCTAGGTTGAGCTAGTTTGTAAAACTAACTACGGATGACCTTGGTTAGGATAGATTAGTGTATATTGGTACCAAGAGGGTCCTAAGCCCTCCATGGGGTTTTTCAACATTCAAAATCATAGTGTGTGTATTTTTGGTGTCTACATTTTGCCCTTTCTTGTTGTGTAGCTTGTGTAAATGATCTAAAAAATAAAAATGGAGTATGGGTCGAAGGTTTGATTTCCCTAAGGGTAGGAGGAGGTGTTCCTCCTCAAAGTGACAGTCAATGAGGTAAAATCAAAATCAAATTAGGGTTTGATAAATGGTATATGGTGAGTCACGAGGTTGGGCATTTGAAATGCAAAATTTCACATAAAATGCAACTAAATGTGATTAGTCAAGATCATGTAAAGATTAAAGTTTCCAATGCTGGTAAAAATAAGGGCAGTGATAAGAAATATAAGTGACAAGTGAACTCCATGACCACTAGTAGGCATGGCGGTTGGGAACACTAATAAATGCAAGTCTCTTAAGTGATTTATATGTTTTTGGTGGGTATCCAAGGTAGGAAGTGCTCCTGGAGAAAACACAAATGGGTCAAGTGTCATGGGTATCTGAGGTAGGAAGTGCTCCCAAAAAGACATAAGTGGGTTTAATATGCATAAGGTGGCACAAAATTTAAAAGGGTCAACATGGAAATGATGTCATTATGGTCAAAAGACTAGGTAACAATCATTGTAAAAATGTGCACTACTTGGGCCAAAATGAACTAATGGCAAGGTGACAAGGTGGTCAAGGTGGGCAAAGAAGGTAACTCCATGGGTGGGTGATGGTCAATGGAGAAGGGTGATATCTAATGGTTAGTGTAGGTAATGGTATAAAAAGGAAAGGTTGGGTTATGATAAAATGGGATATCTAGTTATTAGTTTGTGGAGAAAGGTAATCTCTAATGGTTGGTGGTGTTCAAATTGGTTTCTCAATTTGGGGTACCACTTAGTTTGATAAAAATGTTCCCCATTTCCTAGTGAAAGGGTGAAAAGTGGGTATTTGGGGGCATTAATGTCTGAAGAGGGGAAGACATAAATTTCGACAAGTGTCTATAAAATAAAGAGGAGGCTAAACACTCCAATTGACAAAGACCATAATCACAAAATGGGTGGGCTTATGTACATAAACCCTTCATGCTTTGATTTTTTATTGGTTCATTGGTTAAAATAAGTGTCTTGATCACATAGTGTCAAGTATGCTCAAAATCCCTTGCTTATAATGTATAAAGGGGAGATGGATGAAAATAAAACCTTCTTATGAGACTAGCATGCATCTTCTGTAGGTTTCCAAAGAGTTAGTGTAAATAAGTCTATGTTATATAAAGTGTAGATTGATCAATGTGGGAAGTTTACTCATGAGATCTGATTGTGGCTTTCCAAGATTATTGATTTTATGAGTCAATTGCGTCTTTCAAAATTATTTTTTTTACTTGTGGGTCTTTTGCTTATTTTTATTTTGCTTGGAGGGTTGGGGACACTAATCGATGTGGGAATATTCTAAGAAATTTTTAGCTTTGATAAATGCTTTACTCAGCCATCCTTCAAGGGAGTGGTCTAATTTTATGTGCTTAATTAAAATGCTTTTGATAGTTGTCTTTTGCTGGAGCAGTCCACCTTACGTTTTACAATTTTGAATAAGTTTCAATAGTTGTCCTTCAAGGGAACAGTTTGTAAATGTTAAGAATGACCCATGATTTATTTTTAACTTTGATAATGCTTTTGAATTTTGTTTGATTTTGACTGGCATAGACTTGATTTAAAAATCTCAAGGGGTTACCTTTATAAATACAAAACTAAGAGAATAATAAGGTTTAATATGTGAAAAGAGGTTTAGGTGACAATGACCATGGGAATTCATCCCAAAGAGGGATAGAAAGTACCATGAGAATCATGCCATGGGTAGAGTTGTAGTACTCACAATTCAATATTAGGCTATGATTTTGATAGATGATCACATGATTTAGTTGTAGTTGGCTGCCCTTAAAAATAGGATGATGAATGTGGTTTGAAAGCAAGGGATGAGCTTAATTTATACACAAGGTGACCAAGAACTTGGTTTAACAATAGAACATGATGTGAATATAAAGCATTTAGGGGTTTGAATTCTAATATGCCCTAGATTCATTCTTGCATAAATGGTTGATGTCAATTAGGAGAGTAGATGCCCCCCAATTACTTTCCAACACTTGATGAGACATGGAAAAAATTTGGGTTGACAAAAAAAGGTGAGGTTGGTTAGGTGATAGTTTAGTGGAGAAGGGTAATCTCCAATGGGTAGGGGAGAATTTGACTCTCAAATAGGTTGGGTGGTGTCCAAATGGGTTTCCCCAATTTGGTATACCACTTGGTTTAGGTTAGGTTAATGGAGAAGGCACTCTCCAAAGGTTGGGGAAAAGGTGACTCTTAAATAGGTTGGTGGAGAAGGCTTATCCCTAATGGTTGGGAGAGAGGGTGACTCCTAAATAGGTTAGGTGCTGTCCAAATGGGTTGCCCTAATTTGATATACCACTTGATTCAGGTTAGGTTGATGGAGAAGGTACTCTCTAAAGGTGGGGAGAAGGTGACTCCTAAATAGGTTTGGTTGGGTGAAGGAAAAAGGTAATATCTAATAGTTTAAGGTTTATTGGTTGATAGGTTGATACAAAAATTTCAAGGGTTAGTTTGGTTAATTTTTAAGGTATGGTTTGGGTTGAGAAATGTTCAAATCCATATGAGGGAAAGTTCCTTCAGTTTGCTCTTTCCATAAATGCTCAAATATGGGAAAATGATCCCAAGATGAGGTGTTGTTTAATAAGAGGGTTTAGGAGGGTTAAATATAACTTCATACACCCCCTAAAATGGTTATTAGTTATTTTTTGTTATAGGTTATTAGGTCATATTTATAAGTGGTGGTTCAGGCAGGATCACCGTTATGGTGTTATATGGTGAGTAAAAAAATGTTGGGTTGGATTTGGATAGGTTAAAAGTCTATAAATGATGTTGGGAACATCATTCTGAAATAGAGGTGGGGTGGATAATAGTGTCAAATTATTCCAATGAGGGAGCTTAGGTGAGGTGTGGGTAGTTTAGATAAAATGGTAGCCAAGATTCAAGAAATCTTGAATGGAGGGTTGATGTTGATTTGTTTTGATAGATAAATTACTTATGGTTGGATTAAAAGTTGGGTTGATCATGTTTGATTTATTTCTTCTAGAGGTTGGTTTGATTGGTGGAGGGAGATAGGATGGGTGGTTGATCAAACTTGTTGGTTGGGTTTGCTTGTTTGTTTGGTTTGTTTGGTAAGGTAAGGTTATAAATATTTGACCCTATTCAAAAGGGAATTGAACCAAAGACAATGTCATTAGGTAGATGAAAAATAGTAGATTATAAAGGAATTGAATGGGTTTGATTTTAGTTGAGTTTGGGTTGGATTTAGTTATAGGCAAGGTGTTTTGAGCTTGAGTTGGCTCCATTAAAAGGGGAAGTGGAAGAGATGGATTGGTTTCTTTAATGATGGTTTTAAAGGAAAGTTAAAAAAGCTCTTATTGGTTGACAAGTGGGTGGTTTAAAGTTGATTCTTCATTAATGATGATTTTAAAAGGAAGTTGAAAAAGGTGCACTTAGTTAACAAGTAGATCAGTTGGGGTTTCAATTATGATTTTCCTAGTTATAGATGCCCTAAAAACCAAATCTAATGAAGGGACCTGATTATGTTGAGGAATTTGGTCATGGTCTTACACAATAATGGGTGTAGAAAGAGGTTCAATGCTTGATTGTTTGAATACATTCAAGGATAGGTTGGGGTAAACATGGATAATATCCTTTGGAATCTCCTTTTAATCGATAAGGTTTTGGATAAACATCTAAAAAGACCCACATATGTCTACCACATGTCCATTTTTATGATGATACATACAAAACTCATTCTCTATGAACCAAATAGGTTTTGGAAGAGAAATATTGATGGATTTGATTTGAGGGATTCTAATGATAGAAGCCCTTAAAATTTTGTCAATGATTGAGGCATATGATTCCTCCAGTGGGGTATACTACCTAGGAAGAGGGTGCACTAATGGCTCTTGAGGTTGTGAGCTAATTAGTTAGTTTGGTAAAGCTTGTTGGTCAAATAAATTTGGTTGGTTTGACAAGTTTGAGTGATTTTATGGGTTGAGTACATTTGATAAGGTTGGTAGGTTGTAAAAATGTGGTTGATAGTTATTGGTTTGATTTGGTGAAGTTGGTTAGTTTAATAAGATTGGTAGGTTTGAAAAGTTTGGTTGGTTGAGTAAGGTAGTTAAGATAGTTTTTTTTGAGAGGTTGGGCAAGGTTAAGGTATTTGATGGATTTGACATGTTTGATATGGTTTGTAAGTTTGATATGGTTTGGTGGTCTAAAAATTTTGGTTGGTTCAATGGTAGGTTGATAGTTATTAGTTGGATTTGATGGGGTTGATAAGGTTGAGAAGGTAAGTAAGGCAGGTTGGAAAGATAGGTTTGATAAGGTTGATAACATGGGTAAGGCAGGTTGGATTGATAGGTTTGATAACATCGGTAAGGGTGATAAGATTGATTGGTTATAAAAATTTATTTGATAGTTATTGGTTGGATAATTATTGGTTTGATTTGATGAGGTTGATAAAGTAGGTTAATAGTAGTTAGTTTGATAGTGGTTGGGTTGATAGTTGTTGGTGATATGATTAGGGGGATAGACCAAGTCTTGGTTTTAAGATAAATAAGGTTGAAAAAAATGGGGTATAGGTGATTGATATGATGGTTGAGGTAGGTAATCAAAATTTGATAAGGTTAAGGTAATTGATATGATGGTTGGGGTGGGTATCCCAAATATTGGTGAGGTTGAGATTGTTGAGGTGTTTTATGACAAGGGTTGAAATATTATTGGTTGGTTGAGGTGATGATCAAGTGGTTGTTGAAAGGATGTTAATTGGCTGTAGTTTAGTTTGGATTGATTGTAGGCAAGGTTAGGTTGGTTGTAGGTGATATTAGGTTAGTTGTAGGTGAGATTGGGTTGATGGTAAGCAAGGTTGGGTTGGTTATAGGCATGGTTGTGTTGATTATAGGTAAGGTTAGGTTGGTTGTAGGTATGGTTGGGGGTATAAGTAGATCTTGATGTAAGGTAACATTTTAATGCAAGAGGGATGTTTTCTAGGATTCTGATGAAGTTAGGATCTCCTAGAGAGAATATAGATGGGATCCACATTAAACAAGGTAATAGAGATGAGGTAGGCGAAGGTAAGATGGTAGAAGGTTACCAAAAAGAGTTATATTCCTCACAAATCAAAAAAAATAAATCAATAAAATGATCAAATAAATCTAACACACACTAGAGTACGTTAAATCCTATGGTTAATTTTAATTTCACTTTTGGATTATGCCTTAAGTTATAAGAAAGTTTGATAGAATTTGGCTTGTAGATCAGGTGCTATAGAAGCAATCTATGATTGGTTTTAGGTTGTTTAGGTGATCAAAAAAATCTATATTAGAATCAATACATGGCTTGGTATTGGGGCCTACCCCCTCACTTCACACACCATAGCAATAAGGGTGTCAGGTGCTTAGCGAATATATATTGATATCCAGAGTTTAAATTCAATCAAAGAGCTGAGTCAATTTTCCCCTTGGTAGTGACCTCCAAGTAGGATTGATAAGAAAGGGTAAGGTGACTACTATGTGATGAAATCCCAATCAGGCCTTGTCTCAGATTGTTTTGATGTTTGATTGATGAAAGTGGTTTGGCTAGCATGTGAAATAAAAGTAGTGTTACAATAGGATTACTATGTTTTAATTTCAAAGTGAACTATTATTAAAATAAAGAAATGGATGTAATTAATTTTAATCTCAAAAGATATTTTAGTTTCAATTATGATCACAGATAGATAGAAGATCATACAAATGCAAATAAAATGCAAGTAGAGACTCTAAGTTCCACCAGGTGTGCCAAAATGTTTCATGAAAATTTTTAGCTTTAGTTCTAGGAAAGAGAGAAAAGAAACTCAATATGGGTGTGGTTAAAAAACTTGTTTGGTTGTGCATGCATTGAATCAAAATATTGTGAAGATCTCCTCTTTGTCTTGGGAGGAAGACCTATAGATAAAAAAGCACTAAATAAATGGTTGATTAGTTGGGTAGGAAGGTGGATTGCCTAGCAAGTTAGATCCAATAAGTATATGACTTCTTAGGAGGCTATCAATCCACCTTTTAAGTTAAATTAATGCTGATAAAAGAAGGTTTCATAACATAAATGAAAGTACTTAATTTAGGTGAAATAAATACT
>JARHVA010001341.1:2272500-2290000 GCA_037957365.1 Torreya grandis | reverse complement strand
CTCTATCCTTATTTATTTTATCTTTCCATATCTGAGCAAGATTTCTTTATATAAAAAGTCATATAGAGTTTAGTTAAGTGTGTCAAACTCTTTCAAGTGTATAATTATCCTTAGAATGTGAAATTTACCTTCTAGTCCATTTACCTTGTGTTGTTTCACACATCTCACCTCTATATTGAAATACTCATGTTATAACCTTTTAGAGCTTTGAGACTGATTTGTACGCTTTGATTTATTATTTTTGGAATATTATGGTTGTGTGGAGATAATCTTGACACATCACCTCCCCTACAGTAGATTTCGTTTATGTAATTCTAACTCTTTTTCACATAGTCAAGCAGTAGTTTAAGTGATAAGCATTTCACAATACATTCAAGGAGCTAGACCTTTAAATCTAGAGGCTCATTTACACAATAGGTATACCCACATACCTATAAATTTTCCCATGTTTCCCAAATCTGAAATATTCTTGAACACCCTCTTCTAGGGTGCAAGATTTGGTGACAACAGTTCTAGCACACCCAGTGGGACTATTGTTTTCAAGAGTTTGTCAAGGTGAATTCTAGTCTTGACAACATCATCTATAAATTGGTGCATTACTCAACATTTAACAACTCCATCAAAGTAAATGTAGTTCAAGGCCATTTGTTCTATTATAAAATTGATTCCATAATTCATGGTTCTCACTAGGTCAACCTTTAGAGGAGTTCTCAATCTTATTGACCCACTCTTTCAATTTGAACTTCCCCTTGGAGTTTAATACCCTCCTCCTAATCTGCACTTTGGAGAAATAGTATATTTTTATAGAGAGGAAGAGGTTGAATAAATTGAGGAGATTAAAGATAATGAATATTTTAAAGAAGAAATGGCTATACCTCATGTTTTCCCTAATTTCAATAGAAAAAATCCAATTTTCCTTCAAGTATATGATGCTATTCTTCCTAATGCCACAAAAGGTGTACCCCTATTCAATGGTGAGAGTCACGTTACACCCAGTGAGCACATTATAGATTTATCTAGCTTTTATATCTTCCACAATCACTCAGGAGAACATTACTATTAGACTTACCATATCCCTTAGGGGGAAGGTTCTTGATTGGTACAGGACTTTAGAAGGTAGATGCATCATGTCATAGGATGAATTTAGAATGTTGATGATTAAAATATTTGGAAATGAGAGTGAACATGCCTCTCTCATACACCATATTAATGTAATCAAAAGATGATCCAAAGAAACAATACATGATTTTAATGAGATGTTGCAAAAAAATTGGAATAAACTACTTTCTCTTATGATGACACTTCCAAAATTTGTGTTTACAACCTATTTGAGAGATATTGGCACTAAAATTTCTATCATGATTCATTTTATGGGTGGTTCCACTCTACCGAAAGAATATGAAAGTTCTATCAAAGCTAAAAATAATCTCATCCAAGTTGGAAGATTAACACCTAAAGTGTTTATGCCTCTATTATCTCATGATTCTCCTGATTCTTTGAATGTGGCTCAAAATCCTAATGTCAATACTAAGCCTAGAGCTACTACTAACAAAGAGGATAATGACATATAAAAATATGTAGAAATTCAAATGCTAAGAGCTTTAGGAAAGCTAACATACAACTAGGTGCCCATCAAAATTCATATCCTTATCAGCAATAATATGGTCAATAATTTGTAAGAGGAAGATGCTAATGGAAATTGAATCCCAATAGGACTACCAATGCATATAATCTCAACTCTATCACTAATGTAAGAGAGATGGTGCCAGTTCATAGCAACTTGGTGTGATGAAAATTAGCAGCAAGGCCAATTTTTGGATGCTAATGAAGGTGGAGAGAAGGCTCTTCTTGATTATCATGAGGTTAATCCTCTCCTATTTTCTGAGGATGAGATTATGATGCAAATAATTAGAAGTAGAGAGCCTTAAGAAGAGATCTTCACCAACTTCCTAGTCAAGGACACCTTCATGTTTAATCAAGGAACATCGGTCATAGGCAACACTAGAGCTCAAATAAGGGCTTTAGGTGGAGATATTAATGTGCCTACAAGTTCATCCAATCATCCTCTAAAGCAAAAAAGCATAGTTATAAGTGGGATAGTTCCAAGGGCTCTTACACTTCCATCAAATCAAAATGCTAGAAGGACTATTCAAGGCACTCCAATTCCTTAGGCTCCAAGCACTTCCTTGCCTTCAAGAATCCAAGAGAAAGTATGTCTTATTTAAATATTGTATATTCATTTACAAGTACTAAAACATCCATTTTTTCTAGGGTGTGATATTTGGTGACAATATTAACCTTCACACACACACACAAATATGTTATATATATAAATATTAACATCATATTTATATATAATAGTAAATATAAAAAATAATAATATTTGTTTTATTTATTTATTATTTTATTAATATATATTTATTATTTTATTTTTATTTTTTATTTTTTATATATAACATTAAATCCATGACCGATGGCCTATGATCAATAGCTGGGCCTTTGAGCCCTAGCCATGACCATAGCTATTGTCCAGGCTTCTATAAAGGAATAGGGGTGGGCTAGCTGGCTCGACCCCTCCTCATTTCTAATCATGGGAGGGGTTAGGATCACCTCAATCCCCCCACCCTCTACTATATTTTACAAACACACACACGCGCGCACGCACACACACACACACACACACACACACACACACACACACACACACACACACACACACACACACACACACACACACACACACACACACACACACACACACACACACACACACACACACACACACACACACACACACACATTAGTTTTTATTTATTTATTTTAAAGAAAAACTTCAACAATATAATAATATACAAAAAATTATATAAGGAAAAAAATTCCAACATTTGTTTGGAGCTAACAACCAACATATTTTTTTTACCTATCTACATCTTGTATAACACCAAAATATCACTCCATATCCATCCCCAAACCCCAAACCCTAAATCTATAAAAAAAACTAAATGCATAGAAAAAAAATGTGAACATCATATAAAATTAAATCTAAAAAAAGGTACCAATTCCTCACAAGAAAGCAACTAGATCGCTTAAGTAAAAGACTACATCTTAGCACACTAAAAGCTTCCATTCAATGTTTAATCTATATAAAATTTTAGAAAATGTCTTGTTTTTAGAAATAAGAAACCTCTTGCCTAATTTATTGAAGATCCTTGCTTCATCTAGTTGCTTCTTTATCCTCCATACTCTTCTTCACCACTTATTCCTCCTCTATATTCATTCTTCAAGCTTCTGAATAATGCTTATAGTAGTAGCAACAATTATTTGATCCAAAAATGAAAATCCAAAATGGTATGTTTAAATTTAAGATTGGATTGCATAAAATAAGGTCAAATCATTAATCCACTTGCTCTTCACATGAATTATTGTGTCATATTTCCCCTTGCATGATTTTAAATCAAGAAAATGACAAGTCATTACACCACTTGCCCATCTTGTCACCCTTATGTCTACCACTTATCCACTTGCTCCCATGTGACAAGGAAATAATAAAAATTGCCAATATTACAAAAATTCAAGTAATTCATAAATATAAAACTTCTTAAAATATAATACATATAATTCATAATCTCATTTAAAATTAAATTAGATTTCACTAATTGTCTCATTTATCAAGTTCATTAAAAAAACTAAATTATGCATACATTTAAATTAATATGCAATTATATTTCAAATATAAAATTATATATAAACCTAGTTTATATAAATGAAATAAACTAATTATACATGCATAAAATCACTTATTCATAACTGAGATATAATGTGCACAAACTTGCAAAAGACCAAATGCAAGTTTATGAAGGGCACCAAGTCCATACATGATTTACATAGGAGATGAATATTAAAGACTCAATTATTTCCATATATGCCTACAATAGTTGACTATAAGCTTATCATCCTAGTGAGCAAGGTGAGAGACCACTTAACACACCAATCAAAACACTTAGAAGACTAAACATGTCTCTTAAAGACACTACTGAGATGAAATTTCTAAATAACTCTATAATAGGTGATTATTAAATTAACTAAGATAGAGGTGTTGATGACAACTAGTGGAATATGTTACCATCTCCTGAGACTAGATTCACCCCAATCAGTGATAACTCATCTATATTGATGAAACACTTATCTAAAAATTGAAATTGAGTCAAACACTACAAGGATAAATAATAACCTGATCAAGGTCACAAGTGAATTAACATGACCTTGATATTTCCCAAGGAAACCCACAGGGATAAACAAATATGTTTAAAGATATTGTCATCCATACAACATGTACTAGTTCACATCATGACACACTATAATCACATAAATACTGAGCTAGAGGGAAGGGACTACATAATCGGGCCAGGGTATTATAGAAGTGGTATGGGAGAAGAAATATGAGGATGAAGACTTTGATGATCTTCAAGGAATTTATGATATAGGAAAAATACCCCACTTTGACAAAGACTTCAAACCCAATGAGGATGGATAAAGATAATTATATAACAAATAAATCAAGTCTAATACTAAAGAAGATATTGAAGCTTGGTTGTATGTAACACTGGAAACAAGAGTTATCAAATTACTATCTCTACAAAAATTGAATAAAAACATAGTAATCTCCCAAACCAATGAACAAACATGCAAGAGGAAAGTTACTATTTAGTTTATGAAGATGAAACCCAATCTAAGTATCGATCAATAATAGATGAAGAATAAGAGATATTTTATGATACTAAAGATACTTGGAGAGATGACATGAATATCATAAAAAATACCATGGTAAGAAGAATTATTCATAATAATATTGATCAAGTAAGGCATACCATGAAACACATACAACATACTGCATAAAAAATTGACTCTTCAACAAACCAAATAAATAATACTAAAAAGTAAGTCATTAATATTTTAAGAAGTATAAATCATACTATAAAATGAATTCCAAATAACTATGTCATTGAACAAAGCCAAAAAATGCAAATCATGACATGAAGACACAATACTATATAAGTATACACGAAAAAAATAAAAGAAAATAAGAAACTAAGGAAGTAATTTATAAAAATAGGGAAGGAAATAAAGAAATACATAGTGATCATACCACTCATATAAAGAACCTAAGATGTTGTCAAAGTTAAAATAAATGCCATAGAATGAAGAGAAAGTTCTACAAGAAATAAGGAAGAACTATATATAAGAATAATAAAAAGTAAAAATACACTAGAACACTCATAAAATAAAATAAAAAAGGTATTTTGATTATGAAGGGGAGAATCACATAATATTTTAACTAAATTCTTAGGTATTGGTAATGTAATAACATACTTAGCTCAAATGGAGAATGTATTTCCCAATGAAAAAGCTAGAATAAAAGCCTTGGATGATACACTCATTATAAATGTTGTGAGATGGTGGGAAACACACAATGAACACATTAATAATTTTAATACGTTAGTAATACTCCATGAGACATGACACATTCAAGAGGAAAAGAAGTTTAAAAATCTCCCATAATATATAGGGAAAGGAAGTTTTCATCCAAAGATAAACCAATGTGAAAATTATTGGAGGTAGATTGGAGAAACTACTCAAAAAATTTGGGTATAATATTTTTATTGGACCCTTAGAAAAATACCATAATCATGGTCCATGAAATAGGAAACATGCAAAGAAACCCAAAGTTGGAACCAAATAATTGAGTATTTTTCTTACACGTTTAACTTTTGGACCTAGATCAAAGAATATGTTATGCCCTAATAAAAAATAAGTCTTTATTAATATCATTTGATGAAGATACCATAACCCAAAATGGAAAGGAGACTATAAAAAAAATTAGAAAATTAAAAATCAATGAAGGTTCTAAATGAAGTATATGAGACTATTCCCCTAAAATGTTATAAGATTAAGAAATAAGAACTTGAAAAAGAAACAAAAAATAATTCATACTAGATAAGTAAAAGACCGAAGAAGGAGAAATATAATTGGTTGTAACTGATGAAGATAAGAAAAACTATTTTTATCAACCATTAAAAATATGAGAAAAAAACATAGAACATGAAGGAGATCTTGAATTTGCTAAAATTGGAGATTATTGGGAAGAATAAAAATCTTTAAAATGGTATAAATACTAAAAGGCTATGAAGACATTTTCCGAAGAATTTCAAAAATCTTTGTGACATCAAATCAGAATTAAGGATAATGAAAATTCAATTAAAACCAAAAGCATAACAAATTTAAAAAATACCTTACCAACTAAATCCTAACTAGTTGTGGGCATCACAGAAATCAAAGTAAAAATATTTTTTTCTAAAATGCAAGGTCAAATAAAAAATAGAAATCTATAAAATGCTAGTTGTGGGCATCATAGAACTAGTAGAAGATGTTGAATGATTTAATGTGATAGTCATATAAAAAGAAGGGAGAAGAAATAGGTGTTGATTTTAGAGAACTTAAAAAATATTGTATTCATGATCCATTTTTAACACCATTCATCTAATAAGTATTAAAAAAATTATGAAGAGAAGCATGTTCCTTTAAAAATAAATTCTTGAGACATCACTAGGTTTAGATTGACAAATAGGATAGGCCCAAGATAACATTCACCACAGAATGGGGTTCATTTATGTACATAGTTGTGCCATTTGGATTAAATAATATCCTAATTAAATTTAGTTGAATCATGATCAATACATTCAAATATTTTATCCACAACTTTCTATAAGTATAATTGGATGATTGGATTATCTATAGCTTATTAAAAGATCACATCCAAGCATTAAGACTTGTGTATATTAATGCACGGAAAGTCTATTTCAAAAATAGGGAGGATGCCACAAATATTGAAAGTTTGATGGTGGCCTTCAATATGATCTCTTTAAAAATAATGTAACTTTTCTAGGATTTGCTTGACTAGTTCAATGCTAATGTTGATAAAATAAAAAAAGGTAAGCATGATTTTTTCTATAGCTCTTTACTCCTATTCTTAGCAATGTATTTTACAAATATACTCCCTGGTGTAAATGGAAAAGTTTAGTGGGCCCAAATAAAACATATAGGTGAACTGATAAAAATACATATGGATTCCATTAGGCCAAGAGATCAAACTATAAAATTACTAATATTAGGGGATAACTTAAGATAAAAATTAGTTATCAAAGCCCATATTTCCAAAGAGAGTGTCAATAAACATTCAATTTTTTTCTTCATTACAAACATTGATTTTATTTAAATCCATTTATTCAAGCCATATTAAAATATCATCCCTCCACTCTCATATTAAGTCTTAGACAAAAAATTCAAAAAAATCATCATCACCATCAAATCATTCCCCAATGTCTTTGGAAAGCCTATACTAACAAACATTAATGCTAAAATAGAGGAAATTTTATAAGAAACACAAGGCCAACCATAAGGAAACATAGACATTGAATAAGAAAAATAAATAACATAATAATTAGATGTACCAAACCCAAACATTGTAAGTCTAGGGATCATTACTGCACCATTCCAATTTAAGGTCCAGTCTTAAAAATGTTTGTTGCAGAACAAATGCAAGATATTCAATTATCCCCATCAGATCAAGATAATAAATCAATTGGAGGAGACCCATAAATGACATCACTCTCAACACAATAAATGGGGTTATTAATTAGTGGATTAACTTATATGTAAATAATTAAATGATAATGCACACATCAACAAGAACAACTAGTGGTAGTCCCACCACCCAAAATATAGAAATAAAAAGATATAAGAGTAAAGTTCATTGTCTCCAAATTGGATACAATTATGATAGAATCATCAATAAATATATCAAATATAGAGGTAGAGGATGTATAATAGCCAATGGAACCAAAAAAATTGCATGGTCTCAAACAAAAGAAGAAAACATAGTAGAAGAATACGAACAAAATAAAGGAAAAGAAATAGACAAAGAAATAGAAAAAAACAGAAAGAAATGGAAACAATTGTGACCATGGCTTTGGTCATAACATGACAAGAAGTAATGATGACACTCATAGAAGTAAAAATACTACATGAAAAACAAATGCAACAAGTTGGAGAGAAATGATAGAAATAAGAACAAGAAGAAAAATAAAAAGAAACAAAGTGAAAAAGAAAGAAAAAATACTAAAATAAGAAACATAGACACCTAAAACTAGCCATAACTAGAATTTGATCAAGATTAAGACCAATTCATAACAACCATTGTAAATTAAGCCTACAAATCATTGAACATCCCATATTTGCTTTTACAACATTCATCAAAGATGAAAATCATGTTGAGACATCCCTAATTGGGGTATCCTATCATATGCAACAATAACCTCTCACAAGTTCATCCTTAATCATTTTGTGGCATCACAATAGTCAATTTGGCCTTGGACCTATTAAGTGGGACACATGAACAAATATCAAATATTGAAAGAGATAAACGGTTAATATAATTAATTAACAAGATAAACCAAATTAAATGGCTAGTTGAATTATCCATGTGTAATTAATTAATATCATAAAAAGGAAATTTAAAAATTCAAAATATCATAGTCTTTCATCATTTCCTTTATGATTTTTCAAGCTCTTTGAAAATATCATAAAATATCTATTTTGGATATTCATGCCTAGTAATTACAAATCATGATTACTTGACAACTATTAACTCTACTGGGGTTATATTTGACTCACTTAAGTTAGGGTTGAACCCATTCCAAGCCTTAACTCAACCCTAACTCACTTTGGGTGAGAGTTAAATCTTTAAGTTATAAATACAAGGCCATACCTCTTCATTTCTAGGCTTGGATATTGTAGAGTTATTATGTAGGATTTATTGCATGAGATTCATATCAATAGTGTTATAATGCCAAAATGTTGAGCCAAGCAATCACAAGCCACATCAAATCCCATGGTACCAAGTAAATAAGGAGACAACAAGCTTAATTTTACAAAGACTACTTGATGCACAAGTAAAGAAAGCCAATCAACAAAGAATTTGGACCTCCCAAGGAAGATAAAGGATTTGTTGTCTTTTATGTTTTAGTTGTGATTTTATTTGATCTTATTACGAAGTTCTCCCTAAGTTCTAGGTTAGGAGTGTAAGTGTTAGTGTGTTTTTATTTGATTTTTTGTTACTTAAACTAACAATATACTAACCTCCCTTTTTGGATTTATATGATCATAAATGGCATGACCAATGGGACCTTCAAGCATCCCATATAACAAGGAGATGAAAATGTTGCTCTTAGTTTTTCTATTGAGTGCTTGAAAATCTTCAAAATTTGATTTTTAACTTGTTTTTTCATGTATTATATTTTTTTAGTGATACACAAATTACAAAAAGACTGACATCAATTCCTTCTGACTGATGTTGATCCTATTAGAACCAATGTTGGCCTCAATGTGTAGAACAAAGTAAGGTAGAAACATGATTAAAACAAGTTTTTCTTGAGTTATCTAGTTTTTGTTTTATTTATAAGGCCTTGGATATTATTTATCTAACTATTTTATTGTAGGATCCAGTGTTATTTGTCAATTTTAAAATCATTTACTATCCATCATTTTTATGTAAAATTGTATTTTATTTCTGTGTGTTCTTGTAGGATTGACATTGATTTTCCCTCTGTTGACTGATGCCATTTTTAGTAAGCTAACATTGATCCTTGCATGGACTGATGTTGGTCTCTAAGATAAGATAACCCAAGAGCAAGATTTATCAAGTGATTTGTTCATCCATGAAAGTGCTTCAAAGTAGGCAAAAAACCTCTAAAAATTGTAGGAACTAAGCTTGAAAAAGGAAATAGTTTAGAAGTCGTTAAGTCTTGAAAATTTTGTTTGGTGCCTAAAAAGAATTTAGTTGTTTTTATGCTTAGTTGATTTGTGAAATTTTTTGAAAGTTTTTCAACTAATGCCAAGGGACCAAAATTTCATAAACATTTCACTTTTTTATATTAAAATAAACACTCACACTTAGATTACATACTCTTAAGAGTGTTTTGTTTTGTGATTATTCTTTCAAAGTTGTTTATTTTCATAAAATGATCGATGTGTGTATTCTCTCCCCTGTCCCCTTTAGGGAACTCAGGTGACCAAAAGAACTCTTTTTTGCATTTATGCCTTGTAAAAAGGTGTGAAAAGAATTTTGTTAAGGACCTACTCAAATCCATATGAATTAGGTGATCCAAACATGACCATAATGTCTTTTCACTTGTCATTTATTTTTATGCATTTTTACTTGTGACTAGGATTTCATCACCTCCTCATGGGTTTTCTAAGGAATAATTGACATGGGAATTCATCTCCCAACATTTTTTCAACCCCATTAAATGGTGGGGTATAAAAATTGAGGTCAACTTACTAGGATATTTGTTTGAGGGGTTAAGGAAACTATGTTAGTAAGATACTACCTCAAACCGTAGGGGTAACTCAGACATCACACCACACTAAACAAGTGACATATGTAGTGGTTGTGAAAAGGATAAAACATTTTCACAATAAAATAGTTGATGCAAATCCAAATGATGTGATCATATATTATGTTACCCATACTTGAGACCATCTAGAAATGCACAAAAAATTATAGATTAGAACAACCCCACTTGTTACAGACATATTGTTGATGTAGGGTGAGTATCCCAAAGTTACATATCATAATAAAAAATATTGGGAGAAGAGGGGGCCTAAAAACCCTACTTTTCATGCACTTGTATTTTTGGATTAACACTTAAAATCCTCCCAAGAGTGAGTATATTGATAGAATTTGACAGTATTATTCAACCTTGTCAATTTTAGGATTTAGAATGTTACACTTAGGTGTTTTATGTCATTTTATCCTTTATTACACAATTTTTTAGTCTAATATATCTATTTTGTTTATTATGCCATGTCAATATGAGTTTTTTAATAAGTCACTCATTTATTTGAGGAGGCATTATGCTAGCCATTTTTATCATATACATTTGACAAATCTTTATGTGTGTGTGTCATTTGATTGAAAAGGGTAACATTACAATGCCTAGTTCATTTCAAATCTTGTGCCTTGGGGTCTTAAAAAAAAGCATTGATCATATATTTAGAGTGAGATAACATCGTTACACTACTCAAATTATTTCATATATTTATTCACCTTATGTGCCAAATTCCAATTTTAAAACCGAACCACATATGCCTTTTAGATCTTTGTCTAGTGTCATTATGCCATTCAATTTTGTCTAGCTTATTATTTATTCAAATAAGCCTAGTTTTCACTATTGTTTATTTTTTTATTTGAAAAAATAGCCTATCTCTCCATATACCTTTCATTTCAAGCCTTATGCTAATTGACCAAATTCATGTTTGATTCTGAATGCCTAGTCTATGCCAAAGTGTTTCGGATTTGTGAGATTAAATCATACCTTGTTTTGTTTAAAGTCTATATTTTGTGCCATGTTTAGCCAAAATACCTAGCATATGCCTATTTTGATCCTAGATTTTGTGCCACATTTGGCCAAAAGACCTAGCAACTTTTGTTTTCTTAGATGAGACTTGTTTGGAACACTTTTGACCTAGAGTTTGGTATTTCAATTTTTATTTAGCTGCTTAACCTTTTAGTTAAGAAATTTAATGTTATACATTTGATGCTAGGTTGTTTTATACCAAGTTTAAACATAGACCATTTTGGAGATATATCTCACCTAGACCAAGTTTGAACCTTTTATCCTTTGGATAATGTTTTTCAGAGTTTGTAGAACTCTAGGCCTTTTTGTAAAATGTTCATTATTGACATGGAGATGTATTGTTACACTTGTAATGGAGCCAATTACTATCCAAGTTATGTTAAAGTGGTCACATATGATGAATTTATTTAAGACCCCTACTAAGATGATGTTGTTTATAATATATATTCATACTCTCCTTATAATACTCAATCTAGGGAACAAATCCAAGATCCTCAAGTGCAATCTGTGATGATACATTCTTTGGGCTGGTTGATGTACACTATTATCCTTCTCACCAATTATTGTGTCCATTCCAACACTTATACCATTAAACCTCCTTTAGATTATGTGAGCCACCAAACTCCATAACATCCAAGGATTACCATTCTAGGACCTCATCTTTTGGTGTGTGAATTTAACCAAGCTTCACAATGCCCTACCATTTCCATTATAATCCCTTGTCCTATTACTTGTGAGATCAACCAAGCTTCCCAAAACTATACCATTTACATTCCAGTCCCTCATCCTTTGGTTTGTGCAAGCAACCAAGATCCACAATGCCCTACCATTTCTATTCTAGGACCTCATCCTTTGATTTATGAAAGTAACCAAGTTCCTCAATGCCCTACCATTTATATTCTAGGACCTATTATTTTGAATTATGTGAGAAAGCAAGATCCAAAATGACATACCATTACCATTCTCAACCCTTTCATGTATGATAACTCTTTATCTCAACAAATTTATACAAATACGACTCAATGAGTCATACTTACTATCCTAGGCATAAACTAACATTTATTAAGCCAATCATACATAATCCTATCATTATCCAATTGTTGTCCATACTTCATCCCTTACCAATAATTCCCCACTTTATAAAACCCATATCGATCTTCAAGCCATAACCAAGCCAATCAATACCTCTCCAATTGAGCCAATCATTCAAAGACTAAGATATATTCAAAACTAGTATTTTACAGCTTATTATAAACCAAGGCCAAGAAAACCAACCAAGCCATGATGTTTTTGTTGAACCAACCATTTGTGATGAATCAACCTATGATGAATCACCTTTTGATCCTATACCTATTGTCAAGGAGTCTCACTCTGATAAGCCAATCTTTGTTGAGTTACTTCTTAATGATTATAACCACCTTTGGGAAAATCATTACCTTAACCTTATGCCTATTTAAACATAGCCTCCCTTTGACAATCCAATCTCTAAGTAGTTATCTCTTGACCTTTTTCCCCTCATGGAGGAGTGTCACTTTGACAAACTAATCTTTGTGGAGCCCATTATGCCATCACATGACGTTACATTTCCAATACCAAACATTTAACAAGACATCATTATAGCAACATCTACACCAAATGAATAATTAACATTCAAGTTAGGTTATATTCTTGAATAGATATCATATTTGACATCAAAAGTAGAATCAATATTAGTCTCAACATTAGATTTAGAGTCCTTTGAGTCAGACTTAGATTTAGAATCAAAATATGTTCAGGATTGTTACAACATTGGTTACTCATGTCTTGTAGATCAGTGTGAATACCTTTGTGATCCTTATATGGTTTTTGAGGATGATTACTTTAGTTAAAACACAAGGTCTCCTAGTATCTTCTATGAAGATTGTGTGGCCTCTTTCCATTCCATTACCATTCCACATGTCATTACTACCAAACAACCTAGCCATTATGTTGACCTTCCACCTCCCATAAGTGTTGATTGGGACCAATAGAATCATATATTATTGAACTGCATCCATGAGGACATAGTATTTGAAGAATATTATGGGGACCAAGACCACATTCATGTATAATAAGATCAATCTCCTAGTAAAAACTTTTTGGAGGCACTAAAGGGCAATAAAAGTCCAAATTTAACATCTTCTAATGAAACCTTTTCAGAGGCTCTAGAAGACAACCAAATTCAAAAGTCAATGTTCCTTAGTGAAACCTTCTTGGAGGTGCTATGGGACAATCAAGACAAATTCATTGGTGAAAACCTCATCGAGGCACCAATAGCTGAGTAGAATAGTTACTCACTTCTTGATGAAGACATTATCAAAGACAAAATCAATATAGCTTCCCATCTACAACATAATCAAATGCTATCTATTCTCAAAACCAAATAATAATAAAAATTGATGGTCCTATTAAGAGAATATTTAGAATTCTTTGGCCCTACCAAATCCAATGTTATGATGAATTTAGAATTAGCAACATTGTGTGTGCTTGAAAATATTGATTTTCATTTGTTGCCTAACCATTATACATTCCATTATCATCCACATTTACATTTCCAAATTAGATCTATCATCTACTATTTATCCATATTTACCATCCCTAGTTGCATATTCATTTATAAAGGCTACAAAAACATCTTATCTTGATGTTTAAAGGAAAAAAAATCAATGACTAATGAAAATCACAAAAAACATTCTTAGGGTCCAAATATACAACCAATTCTTAATAGAGAAGTTATTAAAATGAGGTGTGGGATAGCAATTTACATGATTGATTATTCTGATTATCTCTTATGTTGATCAGGATGTGCATCTCCATATCAACAAGAATAATAGAAACATTTACCTGACCATTGTCATTTTCCATTTACCTTTGTCCTACTATTTACCTTGCCATTTTAATTTTCCATTATTTCATACCTTGCCATTGTTCCTCACCTTCTCACTTGGGGGCAACCCTCTTACCATTTTATCTAATATTCATGCCACCATCATCCTAAATAATGCCATACCATATGTCATTATACCATTCCATTCCTATTTAGACTGAAGCCTATTTTTAACTATCCTACCTAACCCTTTTGATCTTGGTCCTTTAGTTCTTCCCACACCTTATATGAGGGGATTCTGATCCAGTTTTAGTAGTTTTCAAATTCTATGTTAAAATGATAGTCTGTGAAAGTAATATGATAGTGGATCTGGCAAGTTATCATTCATTCACATTTAATTGGTGCCACTGATTATAACTACCTTTAGAAAAATTAGTATCCCACCTTTTGTTACTAATTATAACTTCCTATGGGCAAATTAGTATCATTGACCTATGTTGTTATTCCTAATTATAACTACCTATGGGTAAATTAGGAAAGCACCTTTTCTCATGAATTACCGCACCACCTTGCCATTACTATTCTCATTTTCCTATCATTTTTCCTTAATTTTAGAACTTATTGTGACCTAGTAAGTTCTCACTACCTTTTATGTTGGTAGAAATACTTGACTTGAGGTCATTTTAAGACTATGTAGTTCATGCTCAATTCACATTGAGGTTAGCTCAGTCCCCCTTTGCCATACACTCTTACCATTTTGTGAGTAACCTAAGACAATGATCTTGTCATTTTGTAAGTGGTATCTTATCAATCTCTAATGAGTTAAGATACCTCAAAATTTCAAAAAAATCTTAAAAAATTGAAAATCAACGTATAATCTCCTTGAGAGATATAAAGCCTCAAAATCCAAAAACATTTGTCCTATTTAAGCATAGTCAATTATCCTCGATCCAACATATGGGGAGAATAAATTATTAGGATGTTGTATATTGATTTTATTTTTAAGCTTTCTATGTCTACTTGCTTAGTTTTTTATTTTTTACTTGTTTGTTTGCTTGCCTGTTTGTTTGCTTTTGTTGTTGTTATGCCTTGACTTAGTATATATGTGTTCATTAGGATATTCCTTGCACATTATTATTGAGTCTATCCATATTCATATGTTAACATTATCGTTATGGTTTTTATCATTGGTGTATTATTTTCAATTATTTATTGGATTAGGAGTCAGTCCTCATGCTCATTTTAGTTAAGTTATCATGGTGTTTTATATCATGATGAATACCATCACATGCTATAATAAAAATTAGATTGAGAATTATTATGATAAATGGAGCCACAATGAATTCTCCTTGGTAACCTTGGTAAATCCTCCCACCCTTCTTGATGAAAAAATCCCATTGACCATCCTAATTGTATCAATGCTAATAAGGATGATCATATCTGCATTGGAAAGTATGACTAAATCATTAATATTGATTAATTATTATTATTATTATTATTATTATTATTATTATTATTATTATTATTATTATTATTATTATTATTATTATATTCATCACTTTATACATACTTCTGTTCTTGGTTATTTATGGCTTCTTCAGTCATTAAACCATCACATCTACGTTTGCACTTGCTCATCTTTAATCTATGAAATAGGTTATATCCTTGAGTTGTGTTTGCCAATATACCCTACTAGAGCATAATAAAACATATTTATTCAATCTCAACCATCTTAATGATTATAACCACATATGTGCAAATCATTATTTTGACTCATCAACCCTAACTGGGGCATATGCCTGTGCCACTGATTATAATTACTTGTGGGCAAATCAATGTCTCAACCTTTGTTACTAATTATAACCACCTTTGGGAAAATTATTAATTTTTAAATCAAATCATTTAAGTATTCTATTGATTGGATTAATCTCACCCATGGGTTAATTTCATTATTATTCTTGAATTTTTTAAGGGACTATCCATCAAATGTATGTGATGATATCTCCCTCAAAGGGGCATCATTATAGGATTTACAAACATTGTTTGGAGATTATTCTTTAATCATTATCTTATTTTAGGCATATAGGCCTTTTTCATTCTTTGAGAAGACGTTACTTTATTTATGACTTGTTATATAGACTAATTACCTAGTGATTACCAGATTCACCAGTCTGATTAAGCATTAATTGTATACCATAGGTGTGTAAGATTTTCAAGAGTGTTAGTACTATATATGCATCACTGATTCAAAAATCAACTTGATTTTCTAGTTTTAGTAAAATGAATTTATGCTAAATTTACAATGTGTGTGTGTGTGTTGTGTGTGTTGTGTGTGTGTGTGTGTGTGTGTGTGTGTGTGTGTGTGTAATGAAATTTCTATGATAGAATAAAATAACTATTCCACACTTATGTATCATACATGCATCACACTTATTTAATCAAACTTAATAGTAAAATAAACTTACACAACACACTAATAATTAAAGAGGGTCAGGATCTTCACAATAGCTCCTTCTAAGGGGGGCCTTCCTCATTTAGAATTGAGCTCCAATCCCTCTTTGAGAGAATTCACAAACTTATTACAAATTCAACTTTCTCATTAATCAATTCTAAATACAAAGACTCTAGTTCAAAAACTTTTGCTATTATTTCCTCAAAATTATCCAACTCCTAGTCTGATCTAGGTTCTGCCTTTAAATACAAAAGGTATTTTATTGACTCTTAACCACAAACACCAAACTAGGAAAAACTAAAAATACTTAGAAACTACCCCAGTCAACCTTCAAGTAGTTAGTAACTAAATTTACTTGTTTTATGTTTGATTGGGTTAGAGACAAGGCATACTATTTTTCTATTTTATTTCCTTTTGTCTTTTCTTATTATCCTTATCTTTACCATCTTTAGCAGTACATCCAATGTCTCCTTACATGTAGGGAATCCATATAATAACTATGATTCTTCCCAATCATTCATTTAGTTTCCTAAGATATCTAGATGTGCCTACAATATCTCCTCAATAATGACTCCACTTTGCATATGGGTTGCAGTCACTCTATGGTAGCTGCAGGCAACCTATAGGTGAAACCTTTAGTTTCTTCAAGCATTCTGTAATGGCTGCAAGTAACCTATAGTTGAAGCCTACAGTTGCTATGGGTATTCTACAGTGGCTACAGGTAACCTG